>SEYY01000262.1:77077-84577 GCA_009176605.1 Armadillidium nasatum
TTGGCAATGTCGGATTCATTTTATTATTTATAGTTTGAAGGATTTCTCCGTCTCTGATCGCCATCTGCTCTTCTTACGTTACAATCAAAAAGATTTTTCTAATACCCTCTAATAATTTAGGCCCACGGCACCAGTAAAGTAAAGTCGCAAAGCATATCTTACACTCTCTCACACACACACACACACACACACACACATATATATATATATATATATATATATATATATATATATATATATATATATATATATATATATATATATATATATATATATATATATATATATATATATATACCTTTCAACAAGGTATGTAACTAAACCTGAAGCAAGGAATAAGAATACAAAATAATACAAGGAGTTAAAAAATGTCTAAATTTTAGCTTCGAAATTTGAATTTTAGCCCCAAAAGAACAGAAGATATGAATAATGGATTAAGAGTTTCAGCCCTTTGACTTTTTATATAAGGAAAGCGCTCACGTAAACTTATAAAGCGCCTTCCTGAATTTAGAACAATATATATATATATATATATATATATATATATATATATATATATATATATATATATATATATATATATATATATATATATATATATATATATATATATATATATATATATATATATATATATATATATATATATATATATATATATATATATATATATATATATATAGAGATGTATGTGATTCGCATTAAATTTGACTCCTCATGATTTTGCAATATCCGCATCCGCATCTGCATCCACAGTTCATGGATTTTCCAATATCCGCATCGGCAATTATTAAAGGCAGATGTATAAAATTTCAAAAGTTATTAATTTGTTGTCTATATATAATTATTCCTTTCCTTCTCTTATGCGGCTCTTTTGATTCTGTTGCTAAAACTCCAACTGAAAAGGGTAATCTCTTCGGCCTCCTGTTCTCTGCAGTAATTCAATCCTGAACCACTCCGGCAATCTTCTTCCAACTTCTTCTCCTCTCAGATGTCTCCATGCCTTTACCTGTGATTATACTTGATCAGGTTCATGAGCTTCTGAAATCCATGAACGTTGGTAAGGCAATCGGCAAGGATGGCATTCCTCAGCGAGTTTTAAGGGACTGTGCTTCTAAGGTGACTCCTTCTCTCGCTCAACTTTTCTCTCTAAGCCTCAATACTAGTACTCTCCCTCAGTGTCGGAAGCACGCATTAGTCCAACTTTTTCAGAGAAAGGTAGCCTCTGGGATCCTTCTATCTATCGCCCTATAGCTCTCATTTGTATTATGTTTAAGATCTTTGAAACCCTTCTCAACTCTCATTTCTTACATCAACTGGAATCACATTCCCGTCTCTTTAATCATCAGTATGGCTTTCGACGTTCGAGATCTTCTGGTGATATACTTTCCTATCTCACATATTTATGGTCTTCTACTCTTAGAAATTATGGGGAGACTTGTGTTGTGACGCTTGGCATATCTAAGGCATTTTACCGAACATGGTATGTCTAGCTTTCTTTTTAATAGTTCCATTTTGACTGTTGCTGATGGGGCGACTTTTTCTTCATCCTTTCAATAGTGGTGTTCCTCAGGGTTCTGTCCTTGTATCCTACTCTATTCCTAGTTTTTATTAATGATCTTCTCAACTGCTCATCTAACTCCTATACATTCATATGCCGATGACTAGACCCTCCATTCTTCTACTCATTTCAAATCTGCTCTCTTTGCATCTAGATTTGCCTCTCGTCTTCATCTTTCCAATTCCATTCTTGCTGATCTGAATAGAATTTTCCAGTGGGGGCGTCTCAACCTTGTGAAATTCAGCTCTTTAAAAACTCAACTTCTTATAATCACCCTCTCATAGACACCTAACTTTTCAATTTCTTTCTATGGTTTCCCTGCTTTTCATGTTGACAATATAAACATCCATGGCCTTCATAAACAAAAAATGTCTTGAAAACCTCACATCATAAGGGTTGCTAGAATTGCCTCAAAGAAGCTGGGAGTTCTGTTTAGGCTGCGAGAATTTTTACTTCTTCGCAGCCACACCAATTAAATAACTGCCTCATACGTCCTTGTATGGACTATTCCTCTCACACCTGGGGTGGCTCAGATTTCTTCTGTCTTTTGGATAGGGTTGAGTCAAAGGCTTGAAAACTTATAAATTGTTCCGCTCTTTCTAATTCACTTGACCCTTTATCTTTGCGGTGTGACGTTGGTACCTTGTCTCTTTTCTATAGGTACTACAGTGGTAAATATTCGAGGGAACTATCCACTCGTATACCTCTGCCTTTACGACGGCCTCGTAGCCCAAGGGGTGCATTTTCTGCACATAAATTTTGTGTGAACATAGGCAACTCCAGGCTTGTCCACTGTGATGCCTTCTTCTTTCCAACCACCTCTGTTTTGTGGGATTCTCTTCCATCTTATATGTTTCCTCCTGAATTTTATCTCAATTACTTTAAAGCCCATGCCTGTGCTCGTCTACGAAACTTGAGTTAGGTGGGACTTGTAAAGTTTTTCTTATTCTCTTATTGATCTAACACCCCCTCACACATTATTCTGTAAACACCAGTATGGATGAAAGTCAAAATTGGATGCCAGAGTCAGACGAACTTTGCTGAGGACTGTGAAAAAAAAAATAAGAAAACAGCAGTTGCAAAAGTTACATCTGAGCTGAGTACCCCTCTTGCAAACTCTGTCTGCTCAAAACGAGTGAGGAGGAAACTCCACTGACTGAATATTCATGTGCAGCTGCAATCCCCAAACGTCTTGCATACGACATAAGGCCAGAAAGAGAAGAGAGCGGTGCAACACTCAAAAGAATTGAACTTCCAATCAATAGGAAACAGTTCTTTGGTTAGATGAATCGATTTTCATACTGTTCCTAACCTCCAGCCCAGTTTAAATGAGAATACAATCCCAGAACTATGATTATCATGCCATGAGTGAAGAATGAAGGAGTTTCTTCATGGTTTGGACAGTTATTTTTTGGTATTCTGCAGGTCCAATTGGCACTATGAACAATAACATAACTTTGAGGAATTATATAGACATTTTGGGTGATCAGGTTCATCCTCTGGAGCTCATTTTGTTCTGGGGGTACCACCATTTCCCAAAGAGATGAGGACCCAATTCATACAGCTCGTCTTGTCCAATTTTAGTTTGATGAACTTTCAGATAACGCTTCACGTTTTTCCTGGCCCTCATAATCGCCAGACCTTAATGTCAAGGAGCTCATGTGATCAGTATTGGAGAACAAGGGTCGTGATCAATATACACCACAAGCATTACTACTGGAACTTAGTCTAGTTTGACATGAGCAACGGTATAACACACCATTATTCAAAATCTTGGACTTATATTTGTCCATTTTCAGAAGAACTGAGGCGGTTATAAATGTCAAATGTGATCCAACACCATTTTAAGAAATAAATTCATTCATTTACCTGGTGTCTCCATATTTTTATCCAACCCCTGTTTATATATATATATATATATATATATATATATATATATATATATATATATATATATATATATATATATATATTATATATATATATATATATATATATATATATATATATATATATATATATATACTAAAACACAATTGAGAATGTATTCAAATACTAAGTACATCAATTGTATTTAAATACTACTTCAATATTTCAAATCTTTTTTTTATTTCTTACTTTTAATATATTTAATTAACGTAAACTTTATATTTACTCCTTAAAAGTACCCCAAAACTTCCATTTCACGCTTTCTGAGTAGCAAGATTAACATTTCAAATATTATTTTCTTATTATATTGTAGATCAGTATTTGAAATCTTATTATATTAATTATGGATCAATATTTCAAATAATATTATATTACAGAAAAATATTTCAAATCTTACTGTATTATAGATCAGTATTTCAAATCATATCTTATTATATTATGTGAATATTTCAAAGTTTATTATATTATAGATTAATATTTCAATGTTTATTATATTATAGATCAATATTTCTTAGTTTATTATATTATAGATTATAGTTATTATAGTTTATTATACAATATTTTTCGTAAAAAAAATATTATAGAGCTCTATTACGGATCAATATTTCAAATTTTATTATATTTTTATTACAATATAGATCAATATTTCAAATCTTATTATATTTCTTATATTACAATATAGTTCAATATTTCAAAATCTTATTATATTTTTTATTATATTATTGATCAATATTTTCAAATCGAAGCTATACCCAAAACGTCGACAGGTCAAAGGTCCGACACTTTTGAAAAAAATGTGTCGATCACTTTTCTCTTCAGCTTGAACTGTCTAGGATTTGGCCATACGTTAAAAAATATTGCGTCGACTGTTTGACCAACATCGTGTTTTTTCATATCGATACAATCGATATGTAAGCCTATTTTTTTAATTTTATTATTATAATAATTATGAATATATTACTTTAATATATTATTTTAGTAAATACATGGCACACGAACATTTGCCTACAGAGGACTCCGCACCCCGTACCACCCGACCCGTGAATGGTGATGATATATATCTACCGATTAATCGATATCGATTTATTGTGTCGACGATTTGGACGAGTTGTAAAAAAAATTTGTCAGCCCTTTGACCTTACCAAAACAAGTTGCCGACGTTTTGGACGAGTGACAAAATTTTGTTAATGGCGTGTCGGCCTCTTGACCTATCGACTATTTTCCCTGTCGAAGTTTTGGAGTAATCCCGTTCAAATCTTATATTTCTTATTACGGATCAATAATTTAAACTTTATTATATTTTTGTCATATTATAGATCAATATTTCAAATTTTATAATATTTCTATATTCCAAATCTTCTTTAGGAGGTCAGAGTGACTCCTGCGTATGAGAATAATTGCCGAAGAAGTTATTTATGTGTTATTGTGCAATATTACTTTGTGAGAGTAAGAAGAAGGAGGAAGGAAGCAGGAATCTGCCACGGTAAAAACAGATGAAACTAAAGGCTGAAGAACTTTTTCAAGAGGAATGTTAACTACAGATCCATCTGAGAGAAGAAGAGGGGAAAAACAAATTCACAGTTGTTGGATATTTTGGGTAAAACGTCAGGAATTTTTAATAGGGGAGCCAAGAAGGTTTAAGCACTTCCTTTTGGAGAAAGCCTGGCGTACGCTTAGCCTGTCAAACAGTATCTATGCATCGATACCGAGATGAATGAAATTAGCAGAATTGACAGGAGAACGAGAATTTTCCACATCTTATACCAATTGTTTCATTCATGAAGAATGTAATTAGAACATATATCAACCAACCATAGATTTTCTCAAAGGTTTAGTCGAAAGAATGGACATATTCATTCCATCAGTGGTTTACGGCCTTCCATCCTCTTACTTACACATATTTTCGGCAGATTCAATAACATTCTCTGTTTTGAAGCAGGGTTTATTGCTAGGATAGCTAGTGTAACTAGCTCTATTAATGTAATAAAAAATATCTTTTGAGTTGGGTGAAGACGATGGAGAATATTAAAATTAAGAGCTGTAAGATTGCGGACAGACAGAGTTAGGAACAGGAAAGAAAATGGTGTATTTATATCGAAAAGTAGTGATGAAGCACAAGTCAAGTATGCTTAAGAACTTGTTACGGCGATTCTGTAATCAACTTTTCGATATCACAAAAGTATTAAATGATCTGGACCCTTCCACCTGTATCAGAATGAGAGGAGCCCAACCAATCAGTGTGGTGTACGTTGAAGTTCCCTGCCGTGGCAGGTAAAACAGTAGAATAACTGATTCACTCACTTCAACCCTTGTTAGATTCCTCGTTAGGATCGTAGGTAATAAATTCTTTTCCTCCTGATAAACAAGCTTTAAAAAAATAAAAACAACAAAATAAAAATTAGAGAACTTCAGCATCTGGACTAGATGGTGTTACAATGTCATTAAAAGCAGTAAAATATTTTTTTAAATATTTAAAATCCGTCTATTAGTATTAGAAAGAACATCGATGTTATAAAGATTCAAGTTTTTTTTTCGAGGCGTATTATAGGAGTGTTAAAATTCATGCTCCACCATTCAGAAAGGAATGGTAAAATGTTGAAGTTAGAGACATTAAAATCATTAGAGAAGGAATCACTGAATATACAACTCAACCATAAGTAAAATACAAGGATCTGCCATGGTGAAAACAGATGAAACTAATTATTATTATTATTATTATTATTATTAGGACCCATAGACACATACCGACATCGACACAAACACACACACACACACAGATAATAACAAATAAACACTTTACCACTACGAGTAAACATTGTATTTAAGCAAAGAGTTAACATGGTATTAAAGTATTTAAATACACATTAAAGTATTTAGTTACATTAGGATTGATGTATTTATAATAACATTTCTAAATATAAAAAATATATTTAAATGAGTTTTAAAATATATTTCTTTTTAAATACTTTCCAACTCTGACTACGGCTTTATTACTTACAAAGTATTATTATTATTATTATTATTATTATTATTATTATTATTATTATTATTATTATCATTATTATTATTATCATTATCATCATCATCATATCATCATCATCATCATCATCATCATCATCATCATCATCATCATTATTATTATTATTATTATTATATTATTATTATTATTATTATTATTATTATTATTATTGATTCTATAATTTTGTTCCTATTAGTATTCGTAAACAATTTCGGGGCTCCTGGGATTAAAATTTTCAAAAATTCGATCTCAATTTCTGTACACATAAAGCATATATAAATAATAAAGACAATTTCACCACTGAAATGAATACATATTTTGGTTATGATTCACGTATATATATATATATATATATATATATATATATATATATATATATATATATATATATATATATATATATATATATATATATATATATATATATATATATATATATATATATATATATATATATATATATATATATATATATATATATATATATATATATATATATATATATATATATATATATATAGATGCATGTTATAAAAAGGACATTAAATAAAATTATAATTCTTTAAAAAAAATAAAAAAAATGTTAATATTAAGAAAAATTTGAAATAAAAATATTTTATAATTAGAATTATCGAAGCAAATTTACAGTAATATTTCTCTAGTGACTAATATAGAACAATTAATAAAAATATATTTTGTTTTTTAGTTTAACAAGTGACAAAAGACCCACTGCAAAAAATGTCCCAACGAATCGTTGGGACAAGTGGCAAAAAATGTCACAACAAATTTTTTTTCAGTTATTTTCTTATTAAAAATTAAATCGGTGAAGTGACTTTCTTATGTTTAACATGTCTTTTCTCTATTGAAAATTTTGACAATTTTATTGCCATAAGTTTTAAATTTTTATTATTAAGATTTGAAATTCAGTGTTTGAATTCTTTAAATTAATAGTTATATATATTACATAACTAAAGAATCCTTTCGCTGTAGC
>SEYY01000262.1:99577-172077 GCA_009176605.1 Armadillidium nasatum
TAGCTTCCTACTTCCTTAAACAAATAAATAAAAGGGATTTTGCAAAATTTTAAATTATTATCAAGCCTATTTCACCCTAAGTAAAACCTTTTGACGAGTTCGGCTTCCATTCATTCAAAGTTTGACAGTGGATCTCTACAATTGCAAGGGTATTAAAAGTTCCAGAATAACTCTTTTAAATTAATAAATATTTCCTTTATTTATTTATATATTTGTTTATTTATTTGTGCCAAATTCTAACTCACCGTTACATGACTTTCGCTTCATCTCATTTTTGAATGCCTTTAGAAATCTTTTAACCCTTTAGAAATCCTTTAGAAATTCCTATAGGAAAAAATATAGGATAATGATTAATATGTTTCAGAAATTATAAACAGATAATATAAATAATTTTAATAAAATTCTGACTTAAATACAAATATGCCAAAAATATTGTTTAATCTCTTTAAAATTTGAAACTGAAAGATTAAAGTCAAATTGGAAAACAAACTTTGAAATTTGAGAAATCTGGAAATCCTTTATGCATAAAATTAAGTAATTTATTATTATTTATGTTTCAAATACAAATGAACATATTTTCATATTTTAGTGTCCGGACAGATAAAATTTTATTTCTGCTATACTTTTAGCATATATATATATATATATATATATATATATATATATATATATATATATATATATATATATATATATATATATATATATATATATATATATATATATATATATATATATATATATATATATATATATATATATATATATATATATATATATATATATATATATACTTACGATTGTACTTTTCTGATTTTCCATGGAATGATTACTGTTTCCGTGGGAGTGGTCCATCTGGGTTTGCAAAGCTCATGACCGAGGTGATTCTCTCTGGTATGGAGGAGTACATTCCATATTCTTTCCCTTCTGCTAAACCTAACAAACCTTGGTTTAACTCTACTTGTTCTTCAGAAACTCACGCAAGTAGTATAGTCAATTTGAGCGGAGTGATTTGCATTGCAAATCAAAATTCCGTTCTGGCTTAGGTTGCCAGATTTTTAAATCTGGCATCTGCCGAAAGTGCAAACTATACTACTCACGCAACTTATATTTCATCTCGGAATTGTGCAAAATCTAAGCCTTCGTAACACTAAAAAACTCTTTTCTCAGTAAAAAATGCAATAAATAATCTTTCTGGTTTCTCTTCCTCACGCTCTTTCTGGAATTTTGCAAAAAATTTCAACTCTAACTTTGCTTCTTCCTCTTTTCCTCCTTTAGTTTCGACAGCCGTTTTGCTTTCCTCCAAATCTGAGCTCTTTTCTCAAACTTTTGCCTCTAATTCAACCTTAGACGATTCCGGAGCTGTTCCTACTCCTTCAGCCCCCTCCAACTCGTTTACGCCTAAAATTATAATTTCTTCTAAAAATGTCATTTCTGCTCTCTCTCTCTCTCTCTCTCTCTCTCTCTCTCTCTCTCTCTCTCTCTCTCTCTCTCTCTCTCTCTCTCTCTCTGAGCTTAATTAACACTAAGAAGGCGTACGGTCCTGATGGTATCCCTTCTGTGGTTCTCAAAACTTGTGCTTCCGAGCTTGCACCCTGCCTTGGTAAACTATTTTGTCTATGTCTTTCTACTTAAAGCTTCCCTTATATATATATATATAATATATATATATATATATATATATATATATATATATATATATATATATATATATATATATATATATATATATATATATATATATATATATATATATATATATATATATATATATATATATATATATATATATATATATATATATATATATATATATATATATATATATATATATATATATATATATATATATATATATATATATATATATATATATATATATATATATATATATATATATATATATATATATATATATATATATATATATATATATATATATATATATATATATATATATATATATATATATATATATATATATATATATATTATATATTATATATATATAAATATTTTAAAATCACCTATTAAAAAAACCCAACACTTAATTTTTGCTTAGATATGAAAACTGTCAGCTGATTGTTTCTTTGTGTACATAAGTTTATAGTAGAACCCTTTCAAACTAGGCAATATAGCCAATTGATTTAAACTTCTGAGTAGACAACAAGGAAATTTATAAAAAAATATTAAATTTATAAGATTGAAATTTTTTTAATGAATATAAAAAAAAACTTTGTAGAAAATTTTAAATCAAAATTAGATCTATATCGATTTTTGTCACAACAATTGAATAAAATGAGATATACAGTATGTTATATTATTCAAATATCTATTTATCATTAATATTATTTTTAAAGTATATGAGATATTTTGTTTCGATGGGCAGTTGGACAACTTTATTCACATAAATCTATTAAAACTGGGCGGTGGACATTAAAAAGTTAAAAGTACTGTTTTAAGATTGTCTAGGTTGCTGATATTTTTATTTTTTATTTTTTTTTTAATAAAAGTTCACATCTCACGGGCATTGCCCTATTCAAGGAGAGGAACTTTTCTAGGTAGTATATCCCTAGGATCCCGAAGTGGGATCGAACCGGCGCCCTTAAGCACGTGAGTCAATCACTTTACCGTTTGAGCCACGGTAAACGACAATATGATATGCTTATGTTGTGTACCATATGAGTGTTCGAACAAGGAATAATAGTTTTGAATTATCCAGACATCATTTAGAACTAAAGTTTTCTGCTCAAAATACATGGCCGAAATGCTTTAATTTTTTTTTAATCAAAATTTTCGATTAACTGACTTCCCTTTAACGAGAAGAAAATGTAAAAGCGTTAATAAGTCCATTAACGTTTTTTTTTATATTTTATTATTGATGACAGCGTTAATCGTTAATGGAAAATTTAAAGACGTTAATTAATGGATTAACGAGTTAATGTCCCAGCTCTATATATATATATATATATATATATATATATATATATATATATATATATATATATATATATATATATATATATATATATATATATATATATATATATATATATATATATATGTATGACTTAGGTGGAGATTGTTTTCTGAGTTTCGATATTTTTTTATATCGATATTTTTTTATGTTAATATTTTTTTAATATCTATTTTTTTATTTTAAACGTATCCTTTTCTTGTGTACGTTAGGTCTCTTTTACGGCAAATTCTTGTGTAGGTTAGGCCTCTTTTTACGGCAATTTCGGTAGTTCAGGTTATGATAAGTCGAATTAGGTTCTGCTAGAAAAGTAAGTAATAATAATTGTGTCTATGTCTAGTAATAGTACCTCGTACCTCTGACAACTCTCTTGTTTACGATAGGCTTCTCCGATATTTTCGATTTTCGATATTTTTTAACAATCGAAACTCAGAAACAATCTCCACCTTTACCTATATATATATATATATATATATATATATATATATATATATATATATATATATATATATATATATATATATATATATATATATATATATATATATATATATATATATATATATATATAATATATATATATATATATATATATATATATATATATATATATCCCGGATGATGAAAACATGTTACGAGGGAAACAGTTGAGGTTAGTTAGGTTTTACTCTACTTATCCTAGTAATTAGAAGGTGACAAAAGAGTTGCATTTTGCTTGTGAGATGCAATAATGTTAATACATTATTGCATCTCACAAGTAAAATGCAACTCAAAATGTATCTCACAAGCAAAATGCAACTCAAAATGTATCTCACGAGCAAAATGCGACATAATAAGAGAATTAATGACGGGTGAAAAAAAATTCGACTGTCCATATATTAAAATTAAATTAAGAAATTATATATTTTAAGGTCATATAATCTATTTAATGAAGTGGTAATTTGTTTCCTTTTGGTTCAACTTTTTATGTCTTAGTAATTGCTTTCATATTTGCAGGTAGCTTTATGACTTCATAATCTATTTTGTGGTTATATTATATTTAAAATAAGTGGAAATCCAGGCAATCAAGACGAGTAAGAAGTAATCGTACCTTCCAGTTTCATGACTAGTTTCTCAATAACTGTATTGAAATGACTGTATCATGAGAGCTCGGAGAAAGTCAATGACGGTGGTGAACATTGAAATCACCTATTATGATGATTTCCGAGAAAGAAGAGAGAATGTGCTCTATTTTGGAGTTTAGATAGTCAAAGAATTTAGGATAGTTAGTAGAATTAGGAGATAAAAAAACAAAACAAATGAATTTAGTCGTAGAATGGCAAGAGAGCCTAAGCCACAAGGTAGAAAATTCGGAAGACTCCAAATTAGAGGCCCGAGAACAAACAACATCGTTTCGCACGCATGCGCATTATCCGCCTTTGGCTGAAAATTGAGGATAGAGACAGTAGGAGGAAACAGAATACGGTTTGCTATCAGAAAGCTCAAACATCTGAGTTTCTTTTCAAGAATAAGAGGTGAGGTCTAGAAGAAGAGAGGTGATGTTCAACAAAGTGGAAATTGGAATGAAGACCGTTGCAGAAATTAATAAAAAAACAGAACGTGCATCCGGAACAGCAGGCTGCAAATTCCTGGTGGCACCAACCCCATCACCGGAGGCCACCAACTCCCAAGTGGTGATGGGGAAAGGGGTGGATGAGGAGCTATCTTTGGAATCCGTCCCTCTTGGATTCTCCGAGGCTACCAAAGTCGACGCCAAAATTAATTAGTTTTTTTTTTAAGGGATGTGTTAATGAAATAGTATTAATTGTGTGTAAAAGGAGAGCCTACTCGGTGTAGAAGAAAGTTTACATGAGCTCAAAAAGAAACGTACCATTGGGCACCAGGATGAGATGGGAGTACCCTTAACATCCCGTATACCCTTTGGGCGGTAATCTCAACGCCTCGAGAGAGCTACTTCCCTCCACCGTATATATATATATATATATATATATATATATATATATATATATATATATATATATATATATATATATATATATATATATATATATATATATATATATATATATATATATATATATATATATATATATATATATATATATATATATATATATATATATATATATATATATATATATATATATATATATATATATATATATATATATAATATATATATTGAAGTAGCTAAAAATAAAACAAAATTGATAACATAAATATCAAACACTGAAAAAGATAATAAAAAATGGCAAGCAAAATTTTTAACTGAAACTTATTTGTCGACAGACTTTTAAACATTTGCTTGGCATTAAAAATAAACTGTAATGAGGCATTTGGGCATCTTTGGGAACAAAGCCAAATTCAACACATCTTTTTTAACACATTTAAAAGTTGTAGTAGTGTTGAACTAGGTGCTTTTGCATTCACACTTGTGATATATATATATATATATATATATATATATATATATATATATATATATATATATATATATATATATATATATATATATATATATATATATATATATATATATATATATATATATATATATATATATATATATATATATATATGAACAAACACAAAACTAAAGTTTTTATTCTTAAATATGTTTTCATTTAGAACCACTCAAACAAGCAAATTAATGTTTGTATAATAATAATAATAATAATAATAATAATAATAATAATAATAATAATAATAATAATAATAATAATAATAATAATAAAAATAATAGTAATAATAGAAAAATAGATAGATAGTGAGTGACTTTAATATATAATATTGTGGTAAAAACTATTCCTATTACCATTTGTTGTTCCTACGTATTTCTTTTATTTTGTTCATAATGTATATGCCTCCGAGAGCGAAAATTGATTCTTGGTCAACTGACAATTGCTGTGTCAAATGGTCGCTAAAATGCGGCACTGTTTTCATTGGTCTCTTATCCTTGGTAAGTAACGAGAATAGAATAGTATTCAAATGCTTTTTCATTTAAGTAAAGTTTTAAAGTCAAAGCTTTGATATTAAAGACTTCATATTATATGAGAATGGTAAGAATAACCAGAAAGAAATACTAGTCACAATATTAGATGGGTAATTTAGAAGAATAGTGCCATTGCCACCTGAGGGGGAATCATTGAACATACCGGAAGTCATCTGAGGGGAAAGTGAGAAGAAAAGTGAACCCCTTTTTAATCTCCTTTTAATCTCCTTAATTAATCCTTCCCAATCCATTAGTCACTCCTCCTTTCCACACCTTTTAGACCTTTTTGACTATTTTTTTTTCCTCATCTCTTTTCCCTTTTGATCGTTTCCCTTGACACTGTGCCACGCCTTTGACACTGAAACTAGACTCTCTCTTCAGTCTTTTTTGTGGGAAGAGTCATACAGTTTTGCATTTTTTGGGAGGATCTGAGCTCTTTTTCCCCAAATAGGGGCTTTTTAAGGCTCTTTTATTGACTATTTAACACTTACGCCATGGGAGAGGGTCGTAGATTCTCCTATACTTTTTAGAGTGTCATTTTTACCTTTACCCTCGGGCTTCGTCATTTGATATCATGTGGTACGGTGGAGACGGATTCGGACTTTAATTCTTCAGAAGCCGAATCCCGATTCCTTGGCTAGACTTATCATTTTCTTGACACTTTGAAGTCATCATCACGTGATTTGTATCCGACGGAGTGGAATTTGAAATCCTGATCCTATGAATTCTGATCTGAATTTCAAACCTAGGTCTAACATTTTTCAAGTTACACTTTATTTCTTCATCTTGGAGTTTAATTAATACCATTACTATACTTGTTTTTCGACGCCATCTTTACGAAATGTTTTTATTTAATAATGGTGATAAGTAAAAAGATTTATTTTTTTCTATTTTAAATTATTTTTTTATGTTTTTTTAAATAAGATTCAACCATTAAACCGTTATCATTACGAAACACGTATCATTATATCATGAAATTTGAAACAAGTAACATGAAACATATTTTTTTAAATAAGCAATGAATTGTTTTCAATGTGGTTCCGCATATTAACAAAATGTATTGTGCGTGACACCATAGTTAAACATAGCCAAATGAAACAATTTTCATTAAAATAGAATTTATTGGAAGTTTTGTTTCCGTTTTACTAGACAATCATCCAAATACTATTGATAAGATGAATTTTAATCAAGATTTTAACGTCTCATTTATGTTAGTTATTGAAAAATTCGAAGAACTCTACAATTATAACTTCACTGAAATGAAACGCGACCACTCAAACTTATATCAGGATTGCATTAGAAATGCTTAAGAGTTTAGTCATCGCTCTAAGAGAAAGAAAATAACCTTTTTCAAGGATTGCATTAGAAATGCTTAAGAGTTAGTCAAAAAAAAAACTGCTGTGAAAATAAAATTTTTAGGCAATTTGAGAAAAATATTTTATTGTTTAATTAATATGTAATAACCTAAATATTTTGGCATGGCAATGTTAAAAATAATATATATATATATATATATATATATATATATATATATATATATATATATATATATATATATATATATATATATATATATATATATATATATATATATATATATATATATATATATATATAGTGTGTGCATAGCTCACAACCTAAGTGCAATATCTATTCTTCGTAACACAAAAAACTTGTTTAAAACTAACTTTGCTCTTTCCTCTCTCTCTCTCTCTCTCTCTCTCTCTCTCTCTCTCTCTCTCTCTCTCTCTCTCTCTCTCTCTCTCTCTCTCTCTCTCTCTCCTTTCTCTTGTATCTTCTGACTGCACAACTGCAGTTTTGTCCTCTTAAATTTCTTGATAAATTTTTAACTCTTCACTCAATCCTTTGCCTCTAATTCCACCTTTGACGATTCTAGATCCATACAACCTCCTTCACCCCACTCCAACTCATTTATGCTTGATATTGTAATCCGATGACCTCCTTCATAAGTCGAGATAAATTCTATATCAGATTTTGCATGTATTCTTGTGGTTTGTGTTCCCATACCGCTACCACAGAACGAGGATGATAAGAGGTGCTGGAGCAGATCCTCAAACTGCCTTCCTGAGGAGGTCCCAAAAGTGTTCGAGGGGGTTGAGGTCAGAGTTTCGAGGGACCCACTTCAGCACCTGAACATCGATCATTTGTAGTTTGTCCCTAACCGTCCTTGCAGTAGTGTTTGGCGAACATTATCGTGCATTATTTATAAACTGTTCCCTGTGAACAGGAAAATTGGCATAACATAGTAGTATTTGTCACATGTAGTATGTTCATTTAATGACCTCTTGTGATACTGGCGTAGAAGCTAATATAGCCTAGAACATTTTGGAGCACCTCCGAATGTCTTCCTTGATGCAGTATTGCATGATCAATAACGTTCGTCACGTCTACGCTAGACTCTATCACGAACATCTTTAGATCTCATGCATCCCCTGGTGAACAACACACGCTTCCAGTTGTTGATTCCTTGTGAATCGTAGTAGTTATATTTTGTGGCCGACAGGGAGTAGCAACGCAGTGGCAGTCCTTTTACTTGTCAGTTTCACTTCATGAAGCTGTCGTTTGATAGTTACAGCTGAAATCTGAACATTTTTTACGGTTCCGAGGTCATTCCGATGTTCAGGACTAATGGACCCACTATTTTGCCACATCTTCATCCGCAGAAATCGCTCGTCTTATGCAGTTACAATCCATCTTCCTATCCTGACAACAGTGCAACCCTGTGTCACGAAACAGGCTAACCCTCACACTGATCATGGTATGATGCACACCGAGCACATTCGAAACATACCTTATACAAATGCAATCGACTGACGCTGCACATGAGCTAAAACATCAGGATATGTCCACATGAGTAAACTACCTTCTCGCCACACCGCACGCTAATGTTATTTGTTTGACACGAGATGCTGTGTTTCGTAGAATGTATTCTATCTATCTAGCAAACTACATGGATTTGAATGTACTTACGAACTTGACGTAGTATTAAATACTTGTAAAATAATTTTGAACAAGAGTTATATATATATATATATATATATATATATATATATATATATATATATATATATATATATATATATATATATATATATATATATATATATATATATATATATATATATATATATATATTAAGGCATGGTGTGGACTTACGGCTGCTTGGTTCTACTATCTAACAGTGAAATGTTGGGAAGTCGATATAAGAAACTGCTTCAATGGTTCCAGAACCAGAGAGGAAAATTGCAACTGTTTCTGCTGGCGAAGACTGTAAGTATTTGATGTTAATGTCCAGAACACACACACGCACACACACACACACACACACACACACACACACACACACACACACACACACACACACACACACACACACTGCTTCGTTTCCATGGAAAATGTTAAAGGAAAAAGCAACAAATGTGGAACTTTAAAAGTAATATCAGATAATATAATGTAAATAAATAAATTTTTATTTTACCTTCCTCTGCAAAAGGCATTATCTCAAGGATATAAATTTCTGAAATAAAACAATGGAAATTAAGCTTTTTATATAACTTGAAAAAAAAATTATCAAAAATCAGCAAATAAAGGTAGAATTTTCAAAATTTTCTCAAATATAAATAAACCATCATTTATGCTCTTGTCTAATTTTGAACTATCTACGTTGGATAATTATCGAGTTATTGATAATTTTAAAATGCATGTTTTTTTTTTTTATATATATATATATATATATATATATATATATATATATATATATATATATATATATATATATATATATATATATATATATATATATATATATATATATATATATATATATATATATATATATATATATATATATTTATAATACAAATACTGCTAAATGAAGATTCGAACCCTGACCTCTAAGATGGTAAGACATTGCGCTAACCACTACACCACTGATGGTACAAAAAGGAATCACATTGGAAGTGCTCATGATCAATCGCCATGACTACACCCCCAAAAGGACCACTCCGACCACAATCGGGCGTAGGGTAACAGGTTAGTTCTATCCTCAGAGACACAGATCAATACGTAAGTATAAATACCACATAATCCGTGGGATAAAGTTTATAATACAAATACTGATAAATGAGGATTCGAACCCTGACCTCTAAGATGGTAAGATTTTGCGCTAACCATTTTGTACCATCAGTGGTGAAGTGGTTAGCGCAATATCTTACCATCATAGAGGTCAGGGTTCGAATCCTCATTTAGCAGTATTTGTATTATAAACTTTATCCCACGGATTATGTGGTATTTATACTTACGTATTGATCTGCGTCTCTGAGGATAGAACTGACCTGTTACCCTACGCCCGATTGTGGTCGGAGTGGTCCTTTTGGTCATGTAGTCATGGCGATTGATCATGAGCACTTCCAATGTGATTCCTTTTTGTACCATCAGTGGTGAAGTGGTTAGCGCAATGTCTTACCATCTTAGAGGTCAGGGTTCGAATCCTCATTTAGCAGTATTTGTATTATAAATTTTATCCCACGGATTATGTGGTAATATATATATATATATATATATATATATATATATATATATATATATATATATATATATATATATATATATATATATATATATATATATATATATATATATATATATATATATATATGAGCTGGACATCATCGGGATTAGACGCTTTAATTAGAGAAGGGAGAAGAAACTGTTAGAACTGAGAGAAGAGTTATGGAAGAGAGAAATGGAAAAGAAGAGTCAGAGGAGAGGTTCTGAAAGAGAAGAGGAAGATGAAGATTTTAAGATCCTAATCTATCAGAGGAAGAATACGAATTTCGGTTCTGAGAGAGAAGAGTATTGCCAGAGAGAGGTCCACTTGAGAATCTAAAAGACCTTCAGAGGAGCTTAGATGGATTGATTAGGGATATTGTGTGATGTGTAGTGTTTTGTTTGTTTTGTATCTGAGAGCGGACTTCACCAACTAGGGCATATGCCGTCCCTCCAGGCAGACAAAATACTGCCCTTCAGGCCTCCACCAGTTTAGAGCGAACGATCCGTTCGCTCCAAGAGCTGGTGAAGCTCTCTGATGTATAGTGAGTGGTTTAAAAAAGTGATTTAACTTTAAATAATCTTGCGTGAAGCAACAAAAGTTTCATTTTTATTTCTTCTTGAAGAAACTAAAATATAATATATAATAAAAAAAATATACTTAAAAAAAAAATAAATAACTTTTTTTTTTTTTTTTGGACATAGTCCTTCACAATATTGAAAAGGTTAATTTAAATTAACAAAACTCCAGTCTTGGTTCTTTTGAAAATTTAGATAAAAAAAAAAAAAAAAAAGTGAGATTTTAGTGATTACATATATATAATATAGTGTTTATTGTAGGTTCTTACCAGGAAATTATTATTTTTTAAATTATTAGTGAAATTGTTAATGTTTATATTGTTAGTGTTTCTTTGAAGTACTTATAATCTAAAATACGTGTATATTTTAGATCATTGTGTTTTTAGTTTTTTTTACTGTACTTTGTTATATTTTTCAGACTGTTTTTTGTATCTATATATTTTTAGTATTTTATATTTTTATATTTTTTTATATTATTAATATTTTAATTACTGTGCTATATTTATAAATTATTAAGATTTGTTATTAATTTTAAGTATTTATATACATAAGTTTCGTATTAAGTCAGTGAGTGAGTGGTATTAGTTAAGTGTATACATTCTAGTTTTTTTTCTAGTTTTTTTTAGTTTTACTTATTTATTCTAGTTTTTTAGCTTTTATTGTTTGTTATTTTTTACTTCGTATATTATTTCTATTTATTTATTCAGTTAGTGTTATTATTATTTGTTAATTTGTTTATTGATCTGTTCTTTATTATAGTAAAAGAGTTTATTTTTTTATATATTTGTAATTATATGTGATAGTATAGGTTTTTTATATATAGATATTTGTACATTATAAATTTTAAAAGTATATAATTAGGTATAGTTTGGGACGAGGGATATATATATATATATATATATATATATATATATATATATATATATATATATATATATATATATATATATATATATATATATATATATATATATATATATATATATATATATATATATATATATATATCCTGCATCCGTACGTGGGAAGGGAGAAATATTGGTCAAGAGGGTTCCCAGCCTCTAGAACCATAAGAATGATAGTTGCCGACTTGCTAAGGCCTGTCACAACCCATTAGAGATTGTTAATTATTATAATATATATATATATATATATATATATATATATATATATATATATATATATATATATATATATATATATATATATATATATATATATATATATATATATATATATATTTTCAGCTGAATTTGATGTTGACATATTGCTGTGCATTCTGGCAATATACTTTTCGTTCTACTTTCTTCTCTCACTCTTAGTAATAATTGGTGTTTTTACGGTAAGTATATATATATATATATATATATATATATATATATATATATATATATATATATATATATATATATATATATATATATATATATATATATATATATATATATATATATATATATATATATATATATATATATATATATATATATATATATATATATATATATATATATATATATATATATATATATATATATATATATATATATATATATATATATATATATATATATATATATAATTAAGGGGTTATGGAGCAAAGAAAGTTCAAAGTTCATCAGAGAAAGGCACAAAGTGAAATCATTATTTAGATTTTTAAGTTTTAAACCGATTTGATACATCTCAATACACTTGGTTTGAAAGAAGTTAAGAAAATAGTAGAGAAGTGGATGAAAGAATAAATTCTAAACTTTTACAGATTGCTTTTATGAAGGAATCATATTAACTGTTCAGTCTTGTATATTGATAGGTGTAAAAGATAAATATTTAAAGAAAGACTGGTACAAGTTCTTGTAAAAGGTGTGAATCTTGAGCCTAAAGAGTTGAAAAGGAAAACCATGCAACCATTTGACTAGTAGGAAGAGATGGGGCAGAGTAAGTGAGACTGGGTATAATAGTACAATAGTATAATAGCAATAAAAATGCTCTTTAAAGAAAAACAAGTGGATGGACCCACTATGTGAACGTGACTAATATTTTGACCAAATACGACTGACACAAGAACATCCAACGTCTGTGAGGAAGGGGGGGGAAACCACACGTAAATTATTAAGACATAAGTCATGACTTAATCCAAAGAACATCCAAAAGGAGAATAAAAAACAATACTTCATTTACTGGAAAATTTGAGCCACGTATTTTCGAAAGTATAATACTACATTAACTAAGTGTGTGACCACAGAAAACTCAAATTTTCTCTATCCCAAACAGAGGTAAGAAAAAGATCAAAATATATATATATATAATAGACCAATTCTTTACCATTTGATATTTCCAGATGGATTAATTGCTTTAGCAATTAAAAGTAATAGTCAAATGGAGTTACTATATATATATATATATATATATATATATATATATATATATATATATATATATATATATATATATATATATATATATATATATATATATATATATATATATATTATATATATATATATATTTATAATTGTTCGTTTACAAATGTCAATGACTTTACATTAAAATTGAAAATGATTCTTTGAAAGTGACAAGGTCATATATATATATATATATATATATTATATATATATATATATATATATATATATATATATATATATATATATATATATATATATATATATATATATATATATATATATATATATATATATATATATATATATATATATATATATATATATATATATATATATATATATATATATATTATATATATATATATATATATATATATATAAATATACTTTTAAAAATAAAATAGGAAGGATTTTCTTATATCAGTTGATATTCGAGAAGAAAAATATATATATATATATATATATATATATATATATATATATATATATATATATATTATATATATATATATATATATATATATATATATATATATATATATATATATATATATATATATATATATATATGAGAGAGAGAGAGAGAGAGAGAGAGAGAGAGAGAGAGAGAGAGAGAGAGAGAGAGAGAGAGAGAGAGTCTATTGTCAATAAGCTTTTCTTGAGGAAGTTTCCTACCAACTTCCAAAGCATCCAGGTCCTCTGAGACTAGAATCTTAATATATATATGTAAGGGCTAATGAAAAAACATAAGATCACCCCTCACAAGTCTACCCGGATCACTGATATTTGTTGAACCACAAGACAAAACCAAAAAAGTATCTAAGTGTTGGTCGAGATAATTCAAAGTTAAGTCGTTTTCTATTCGTTCAAGTTTTACTTAAACACTAAGTTTTCTAAAAATTTAAGAGAAAAACACATTCTATTCGACACTTTTGCCGCGAAAACTCTCAGATTTCCGCGCGAAAATGACGTCACGATTGTAGATTTCTTACGATTTTTGAAGATACTTTTGGAGGTGACTAAATTCCTGCTAAAAATTTAGATGTAAACAAACCGAATGTAAACATTTGCTGCCATTTGTATCTCGACGTTTGTGTCATTTTGTCAATTTTTAAAATTTATTTTAATAAACGTGTTAAAATATATTGTGATTTTAAAGATTATTTATAAATTTTCGTTTTATACGAAGCAAAAAGTAATACTAAAGGCTACATTAGCAATCAGTATAATTAAGCCTATTAGAAAATATATTTTTTTCAGTACCGTTATTTCTTCTAAATTTGTCAACAATAAGCTTTATTATTATTTATTTTTGGCTGTTTATAATTCTCTTACAACAGAGTATTCATAATCTTGCATCAGTTGAATATTTTGAGAGTCCAGCCGCCATGTTGAATTGGAATCAGCTGACTCGAAAACATATTTTAGAAAATTTTGGGAAATCGTTCTATTGTGCACATTGTAAGATGCACTAAAAAAAAAAAAACCCTTACGAAAATGGCGCGCTACTAAATTTTTAGCAAGTTTGTGGACGAATAGAAATGGAATAATTCTGTCAAGATAACGACTAATATTGAATAGTGTAAAATGTCCTAAAATACTATCATGGTATATCTGATCATAAACTTGCAAACTCAGCCAACAAATCAAACACTGAACTCGACTAATAACAGAGGCTTTACGTGTTTTTTACTATATCTTTAATTAATAAAAGTGTAAAACGTAATCCTCAAATTTAAACCCATCACTATTTATTTATGCTAAAAATTAATTCAATATGCCATTGTGATTGCAATATGTGTTAATTGCAACAAGGCGTCATAAGCATTTAAGTAAAGTAAATAACGAAGTCCGTTCAATCCAAACCTTTAATTTAAAAAAAAAAAAAATAATAATACAAAATAATACAAAAGTTGAAGAAAAAAGGAAAATATTTTTATATATAATATATATAATATATATATATATATATATATATATATATATATATATATATATATATATATATATATATATATATATATATATATATATATATATATATATATATATATATAAGGTCTGCTAATTCTTCCATAAATCAAGTACATTAAACATCAGAATTTTTATCTTGCTAAAGAGGAATCGAACCCGGGCTCTATAGCACAAATTCATAGAGTTTTACCACTACGCCACTGTTGGTTCAAGCAGAAGTCCAAAGAGGAGGTTTACACAAATGTGAATTCATGTCTCCTCTGGATTTCTCTTTTTGATATATATATATATATATATATATATATATATATATATATATATATATATATATATATATATATATATATATATATATATATATATATATATATATATATATATATATATATATATATTTGTCTCCTCTGGTGGGCAAAGGCCGGAGGCCTACCAAATTCCACCAGAGTTGGGGAACATTCTGAATCTGGTCGCTAATGGCCGACGTGACCCGATACACGGCGTTTAAAGGTGTGCGAGTCAAAGGAAGTTGGGAAAACAGAGAAAGGGAGTGTGTTCCAGACTTTACCAGTAGAGTACATGTAAGAGTGAGCATAGCTGTTAAGTCTGGGGTCGGAGAGATGGACAGAGAAAGTATGAGACTGTGTAGAAAGTCGTGTTGCACGAGCCCTTCTCAATGGAGGAGGTATGCGACGTGAGAGTTCAAAAGAGCAATGTCTGTTGTAATAGTGATAGTATAGAGAAAGTAACGCAACAATTCGACGGGAAGAAAGAGATTGGAGAGAGTTAGTAAGAGCAAAAGAGTTGATAAGACGAAAAACCCTAGACTCCACCTTTTCGAGAATAGCTGTATGTGTGGAACCACCCCAGATGTGAGAGGCGTACTCCATACAGGGGGCGAACAACACCACTATGCAGAGCAAGCAACTGGGGTGGCGTTAAAAAACCACGAAGGCGCCTCAGAACACCCAACCTCTTAGAAGTTTGTTTAGAGAGAGAAATAATGTGATCTTTCCATGAAAGATCACGAGGAAAAGAAACACCGAGAATATTGAGGACAGATGAAGGTTTGAAAGGAGTGTTTTCGAAGAAGATATCATAGTTGTGTGGAAGATTGTGTCGAGTGGAGAGATGAAGGAATTAAGTTTTTGAGGAATTGAAAACGACCATGTTTTCTCTGCCCCAATTATATATATATATATATATATATATATATATATATATATATATATATATATATATATATATATATATATATATATATATATATATATATATATATATATATATATATATATATATATATATATATTCTTTATTTTCCAGAAAAAGCCGCAATTGATGCAAGGATGGGTTCATTTCACTTTGATTCTCATGGGTCCTCTTATTCACTGACCTTGTTGTTACCTTGGCATTTACTACAATTTGGCACCTCACGGCATCCGTCAGTCTTTTTATCGCCTCTCTCTACGTGTGGGCAGTAGTTCGATCACATATGAATGCCCTTAGAGAAGAGAGGAAAAGGATTCCGTTACCCGAAAATGCCATAAAAGAGTACACTGTCGATGGAATGGATATTACTACTCTTCCGATAGAAGACCATGTTGCCAGATGATCTTAACCATGTTGCCAGATGATCTTGACCATGTTGCCAGATGATCTTGACCATGTTGCCAGATGATCTTGCAACAGATTTATAATTCACTTTTTTACAGAATTTAAATTGGTCATACATTTTGTCTCCCTTTTAAGGAATGTTACCTGCTTGGAATGTTATTTAAGGTGGACGTTTACACTGAAGTTTTCAGATTTTATTATTATTGCATTTCAAAATATCTTACTGGGAACAAAAGAATTTTTTTCATCATGTTGATGAGGACCTACTGTAATATCTCATAATTAAGACTAAAGAAAAGGATTTTTTTTTATCTTAGTAAACTGTCAAAAACGATTGGAACCTTACTTCATTCTTAGTGTGATAACAATTCCCTTCTTGAAAAATTATTAATTTCCTATTAAAGATGTTAGTAGATGTAGTTGAATATCAATCAATGTTTGTAGATTTTGTTTATATAAAAGGAAATTGCGTCATTGGTAACTCTGAACTCTTTTTAAGTTTATCAAATACACCTTCTTAATCCAGGAAAATATATATATATTGCGGTCGCTTTTTTCGCCTACTATTCTTGGAATGAATTCCTGCTTTGACAATGATGATTTTTTTGCAAAATCGCTACGTTCACCTCACTTTCTTTCCTGACCATTTTCTTTGCGGTTCAGTCCACCTGAAATTTGTTTCGATCTTGGGGGTCTGGTGGTCCGTGGGCCCGCGTGGGTCCGTGAACCGACAAAGAAAATGTCATACTACTGATGATACTTCGGTGTCCGCCGAAAGAGTGGGAGCCGTGATATCTGATGAGATGAACAGTTTCATTCCCTCTTCAATTAAATCTTTCTCTAATCAAAATCCATGGTTTGATGGCTCCTGCCCTCGTGCCATTCAGGAGAGAGACACTGCGTATCGAGCGTGGAAAAACTCCTCTTCTCCTATCGCTCTTTCTAATTTTCAGTCAGCTAGGAATCGTTGCAGGGATATACTTCGACAGGCCAAGCGTTCTTTCACCAAAAGGAAGTTCGCTGACCTCCTTGGTTCTCCTACTGATAAAAATTTCTGACCTCTTGCCAAAAATATCCCTAACAACTTTTGCAAATCTTCCTTTCCTCCTCTTATTCGATCTGATGGATCTGTAGCTAACACTACTACTGAAAGACCAATGTTTTCGGCCTCCTTTTTTCATCTAATTCTACACAGGATAATTCCGGCATCCCTCCTCTTACTTCTTCTTCTTCTTTCAGGTGTCCCATATCTTTACCCGTGATTTCATATGATCAGGTGCATGGGATCCTGAAATCTATGAATATAATTAAGGCATTCCCCCCTCGTGTTTTGAGGGAGTGTGATTCCGAGCTGGCGCCTGTCCTCGTTCAACTTCTACTCTCTATGCCTTAATACTAATACTTTTCCACTGTGCTGGAAGCGAGCATATGTACAACCGATCTCGAAAAAAGGAAGCCGCTTTGAACCTTCTAATTATCGCCCTATTGCTCTTATCTTGTATTCTGTCTAAAGTTTTTGAAGCTCTCCTCAACTCTCATTTCCTGGATCATTTGGAGTCTCATTCTCTTCTCTCTGATCACCAGTATGGCTTTCGACGTTCGAGGTCCACTGCTGACATTCTTTATTATCTTACTGATCTATGGTCTTCTGCCCTTAGGGATTACGGGGAGTCTTGTGTGGTGGAGCTTGACATCTACAAGGCTTTTGACCGGGTGTGGCATGCGTCGCTGCTCTCTAAGTTCCCTTCTTTTGGGTTTCCTCCTTCTCTTTGCTTACTCGTGTCAAGTTTCATCTCAAATCGCTCCAAATCAACACTTGCTGATGGAACGACTTCTTCTTTTCCAGTTAATTGTGGTATTCCTCAGGGTTCTTGTTCTATCTCTTACTTTATTCTTACTTTTCATTAACGACCTCCTCAGCTGTACTTCTAACTCTATTCATTCTTATTCCAACGACTCAACTCTCAATTCTTCCACTATTTCAAATCTGCTCCCTTTTTTTGCTTCTAGAGTTGCTTCTCGTCTTCAACTTTTCCGATTTCATTATTGCCGATCTCAATGGGATTTCCAGGTGGGGCAACTGCAACCTTGAGAATTCAATTCTTTGAAAACTCAACTTCTTCACATCTCTCTCAAAAATATCTCCCAACTTTCCTATCTTCCTTCGACGGCGCTCCCGTCTTTCCTGTGAACAGCATAAATATTCTTGGTCTGAACATAAACAATTAATTATCTTGGAAACCTCATATCACAACGATTGCGAAGGTGGCCTCTAAAAAGCTGGAGTTCTGTTCAGATTGCTGAAATTTTTCTTCTGAACAGTTACTACAATTATATAAGGGTCTTATCCGTCCTTGTATGGAGTACTGTTCTCACATTTGGGGTGGTTGCATCTCCACCCTTCTTTTTGATAAGGTTGAGTATAAGACTGAAAGACTAATAAATAATAATCTGTCCCCTACTTTCAAACTCCCTTGACCCTCTTTCTCCTCAAGAAGACGTTCGCTCACTCTCTCTTTTGTATAGGTACTACAACGGAGGTGCTCAAGGGAGTTGACCTGTCGCATTCCACCAACATTGCGTCGCCCTCGCAACACAAAGAGTACCTTTCTTGCACATGAATTTTGTGTGAGCATGGCAAACACTAGGCTTGCACGTTATGGTACATCCTTCTTTCCAGCCACCTCTGTTCTGTGGAACACCCTACCTTCTTCTATTTTTTATGCTGTATTTAACCTACTTTTTAAAAAAAAATCCCCTGTCTGCGCCCACCTGAGAGATCTACGTTAGGTTCGAGATTGGGTGGATTTTTTTGTATCTTTTAATTATGTCGCCGCCTTGAAAAGGGCTCTCTGCCCCGTGAGTGGTGGTAACGTGTAAAAAAAAAAAAAAAAAAAAATATATATATATATATATATATATATATATATATATATATATATATATATATATATATATATATATATATATATATATATATATATATATATATATATATATATATATATATATACGTACAAATATTCATAATCAGTGAAATGGGAAATAGTATTTCATAGTAATTAGAAAATTATTTTAATTTTAAAATTCACTTCCCGTTCGGAATGTTTTCATGCAAATTTTCTCTGGATTTCAAAAATAATAATAATAATAATAATAATAATAATAATAATAATAATAATAATAATAATAATAATAATAATAATAATAATAATAATAATAATAATAATAATAATAATAATAATAATAATAATAATAATAATAATAATAATACAGGTGGGGAAGAGGATAAATCATTGAGTATTCTAAACGATAAAGAACAGTTCTGTTAAACACTTTTCATGTGTGTTTCAACACTACTCCTCGTTATAATTACATCATTTTCTTCCCTATCGGTAACTTTGGCTTCGGTCTTGTAGCTCTTATTTATAACACTTTCACTCCAGCGGCTCATTACTGCCCCCAACATATACTCTCTGGTAATTTTGAAGGTCTTACGATGGTTCTTCGCTTTTTTTTTTTTGGGGGGGGGAATGAATTCTTCTTTGATGATGATGCTTCCAATTCTGCTGAAAAAGTTTGAGCCGTTGATCATGCTGATGTGTTGAGCATGTTCATTCTCTATTCAATTAAACCTTTTCTCCTCAAAATACATGGTTCGATGACTCCCGCTCTCGTAAAATTCAGGAGAGATACAATGAATTTCTGGCGTGAAAAATTTTTGTTTCTCCTATCACTTTTACCCATTTTCATTATTTTCGAAATCACTGAAGAGATATTTCTTCAACAGGCCAGGGATACTTTTACTGAAAGATATTGCGCGGACCTCCTAGGTCCTCCTGCTTATAAAGATTTCTGGCTTCTTGCATAAAATACCTCCAACAACTTCTGTAAACCCACTTTTCCTCTTCTTATACAGCTCTAATGGATCTGTATTTAACAATGCTGCTGCTCCTCTTCAATCTCCTTTTTCCATATACTTCCACTCTGTATAATAAAAGCATCATTCTCTCCTACTCCTTCTTCTTTCTGGTGCCTCATGTTTTTATCTATGATTTCCCATGATCAGGTTCACTGAATCCTAAAATCTATGAACTTTAGGAAGGGTAGTGTCTCGGATTGCATTCCTCCCTGTGTTTTGAGGGAGTGAGTTTCCGAGTGGCGCCTGTCTTCGCTCTCTCGGTGTCTTAATACTAAAATTTTTCATTAGTGCTGAAAGCTTGTGTATGTCCAACAGACCCCAAAAGAAGTATAGCAGCTCTGAACTTTCTATCATCCTATAGCTCTCACTTGTATTCTATTCTAAAGTCTTCGAAACTATTCTGAACTCTCATTTTCTAGATTATCTGGAAACTCATTTCTTTTTTTAGATCATTAGAATGACTTAAGAGTTTGAAGTCTGCTGGTGACATATTTTGGTTTCCTGCCCTTAGGTAGTATGGGAAATCTGTGGTAGCGCTTTGAGGTATCCATGGCTTTTAATTGCCTATGTTATTCGCCAATCATCTCTAAGCTTCCTTCCCTTGGGTTTCCTCCTTCTCTTTGCTCACTCATGCCTAGTTTCTACTCAAATTACTTCATATTTGCACTTGCTGAGAGAAACTTGTTCCATTCCATTTAATTATGGTGTTCCTTAGGGTTCCTTTCTCTATTCCTACTTTTTATCAAGACCTCCTCAGCTACACCTCTAACTTTGTTCATCTTTAATGTGGAAAACTCAACTGTCTATTCTTCAACTTCATTTCAAATTTGCTCCTCTCTAGAGTTGCATCTCATTTTCAACTTATGAATTCTATCAGTTCTGAATGATGATAATCTGGATTAGATTTCACGGCCAGTTTATCCCAACCTTGTAAAATTCAGATCTAAATTGACTTCACGTGTACCTTCTCAAAATAAACTCTCAACTTTCCTATCTCCTTCGACGGCACTATTGTCTCATTTGTGAACAACATGAGCATTTTTGGTCTGAAAATAAACAACAAATTACTTAGGAACCTTTTATAACTACGGTTGGTAAAACGATCTCAAAGAAGCTGAGAGTCTGATCAGGTTTTTGTACTTTTTCTTTCAGTTATTTACTGTAGATATTTAAGAATCTTTTCTACTCTTTTCTCACATTTGAGAGAGTGGGGGGCTCCGTTTCCACCCTTCCTTTGGATTAAGTTGCATATAAGGCTAAAAGACCAATAAACTGTCCCGTAAACTCCAATAAACTTCCTTGAAGCTCATTCTCTATGACCTGGTGATAAGTGTATTAACTCTTTTCGGTTGGTAATACTCGAGGGGTTTACTTCTCGCATACTACCACCATTGACTCGCATTCGAAGTACAAGGGGAGCTATATCCGGCCATAAATTTTGTTTGTATATTACATCTAAACTTGCTCGTTGCGGTCTCTTTTTTCCGGTCAGCTCTGTTCTGTGGAACTCCCTGCCATCATCATGTTTTTCAAGATATATTTAAACTTCCTCTTTTTATAACCTTCTCAAAAAAAAGAAAAGGGTCCTTCCCGTGAGTAGTGGTAAAATTTCATAATAATAATAATAATATAATAATAATATAATAATAATAATATAATAATAATAATAATAATAATAATAATAATAATAATAATAATAATAATAATAATAATAATAATAATAATAATAATAATAATATAATAATAATATAAAATAATAATAAATGTTTCATATTTTATTATTATTATATATAATATATATATATATATATATATATATATATATATATATTATATATATATATATATATATATATATATATATATATATATATATATATATATATATATATATATATATATATATATATATATATATATATATATATATATACATACTTTTAATAAGTATTTCTGTTATTAATTTAAATACAATTACCATAATATCTCCTTTATTACTCCAATATTTGTAATTAATTTGTTAACAGTTGCGAAGACATTTTTTCCATGTATTTTCTTATGTTTTGAATACAGACCTAAATACATTTTATATGACGGAAAGATATTTATTTTTTACCTTATTAAAGTAAAAATAAAACATTTTGAAATTTTGATGTACAATTTTTATCTTAAAGGAAGAGGAGAAAAGTATATATATATATATATATATATAATATATATATATATATATATATATATATATATATATATATATATATATATATATATATATATATATATATATATATATATATATATATATATATATATATATATATATATATATATATATATATATATATATATATATATATATATATATATATATATATATATATATATATATATATATATATATATATATAAATATATCCGCATATGCAGGGTAGTGTCGATTATGAAATATATATATATATATATATATATATATATATATATATATATATATATATATATATATATATATATATATATATATATATATATATATATATATATATATATATATATATATATATAATAACGGAGAAAAAAGAGAAATAATGGTTAGTTGTATAATGGCTTCCCACTTTGTAAGGAAGACAGAGAAAGAGAGATTGTTCACAAAATATGGATAAAATAAATGAAATAACACTTAACAAAGGAAGATCTCCAATGTATCTAACTCATATCTGATTGAATGATTTTCCACGACAAAATAACTCCACCACAAAAATTCTAAACAAAATTACTCACGAAAAACTCAGAAGAACGACTTTGGCTTTTAAGTATTAACATTCAAACCAGACTCAAAAGCTTCTCTCAAAATCAATTCACTTTATAGAGCAAGACTATATAATATAAGAAATTAATTGGATACACAAATAGGCTCAAATTGATCACGAAAATGATAGTTAAAATACAAGGAATGCATGATGGATTAGAATACTGAAATAAGATGACGTAAATTCGAATAACCAACTAGCGGAATATGACAATGAGTTTCACTTCAACTATTTCAGTGGTATGTAGATGGAAAAAAATAAAAAAAAATTTTTTTTTTTTTCAAATTTCTTTATATATATTTTTCATTAATTTCAATATTACTCAAGGTTTTCTTCTCTCTCTTCTCTTTTTAAACATTCATACTTAAACTTCAATCTTTTTATGTCGTCATATGCTCACTTCAATATGAAAAAATATACATTAAGAAAAAATTTCAAATTTTTAAAATAAATTCTGTTATTTCAAATAGAATATTATTTTTCAAACTAATTAAAGTCTTTAAGATCTGTAGTAATGTATCAGTCTTAGACAGACAGGTCATACTCATTATCAAGAAATGCATTTTTTCCTTTTTTCACATGTTTATGCCTATTTCAAGTTTTAATTTTTTTAACTAAAATATCTACTGTTATACAATAGAAGCATGACAGGTGTGGTATTGAGTCCCCAACCGGGAGGGGCTCAGCCGCTCACACCGGGTCTCCCTTGCATCTTACATATTCATATCTATAATTAATAATAAAGCTCTATTCGATTTTGGGTCAACAAATTTTTGCTATTAAATAAACAGATTCGAACGAGTTAACTGACTTTTCGAAGCTTTAGAAATGTTAATATATATATATATTATATATATATATATATATATATATATATATATATATATATATATATATATATATATATATATATATATATATATATATATATATATATATATATATATATAGGGGGAGGACGTAGCTCTGTCCGAAGCGATGCAAGTACCCCCCATTCGACATAACCCGCGGAGTGATATAATGGGTTAAACCATTCCGTTTCACTCTGTTGCCCTTTGGTTCGTTCCTTTTCGCGTTTCACCTTCTCAGAGGGTCTCTATGTTCCTTCGCCTCATACTGGAGTGTCTATGTTCCCACTACCAATCCACCTCATTTCTTCACATGTTCCCACAATATTTGCAAGCGCTTACTCTTATATTACCTTTATAAAACAAATCAAAATGGCGAAATTAAAGTTGCCTCGGAGATGCTTCGAACGGCAGCATCCAAAGAATGCCCCTCATCCACCCCTCACCCCATCATCACTTGGGAGTTGGCGGCCTTCGATGATGGGAGTGGTGCCGCCAGGTTCTCGCGTTAGGCTTGCCCCGGCGCACGGTGTTCTTTTTTCATTAATTTCTGTAACATTCGCTGTCTTTTTTTCTAATTTCCCCTTTGTTGAACACCTTCTCTCTTTTTCTAAACCTCATCTCTTGTTCTTAACTGAAACTTAGGTGCTTGAGTGTGCTGACAGCAAACCTTATTCTGTTACCTCCTACTGTCTCTATCCTCAATTTTCAGCCAAAGGCGGATGTTGCGCATATGTGCCCAACGATGTTATTTGCTCTCATGTATCTAATTTGGAATCTACTGAATTCTCTACTTTATAGCTTAAGCTCTCTTGCAATTCTATTACGAAATTTATTTATCTAATAATTCTACTGACTATCCTAAATTCTTCGACTATTTAATCTCCAAAATAGAGCACATTCTTTCTTCTCCTTTCTCTGAAATCATCATTTTAGGTGTTTTCAATGTTCACCACCACCAATATCTTTCATCTAGTTCTCATGATCCAGCCGGTGAACTCGTCTACGACTTTTCTATCCAGAACAACCTCGAGCACTTGGTCCAACTACTTACCCGTATCCCTGACCATCTTGGTGAGGAACCCACCATACTTGATCTTTTCCTTACTTCTTATGCTTTTCCTTATACTGTTAAACTCTTTCCTCCTCTGGGTTCATCCGATCACCTTCTTATCTCCGTATCTTGTTCTGTTTCTTCAAGTCTTCCGCAAGAACGACCTCCGACTTCGGCGAGGAGACGTTTGTGGCACTTCGGTGCTGCTAACTGGTTTGACTTGCGGTTTTACTTCTCTGATTTCCCATGGAATGATTATTGCTTTCGTGGGAGGGGTTCCTCGGAGTGTGCAGAGCGTATAACCGAGGTGAATCTCTCTGGCATGGAGGCGTACATTCCATATTCTTTGCCTTCTACTAAACCTAACAAACCTTGGTTTAACTCTACTTGTTCTCGCGCTATCCACCGTAGGGATGCTACCTTCAAAGATTATTGACGTCTTCAAACTCCAGAAACTCATTCAATTTATATTTTATCCTGGAATCGGGCAAAATCTATTCTTCGAGATACCAAAAACTCTTTTCTCCGTAGAAAATGCAATAATCTTTCTGGATACTCTTCTTCTGGTTCTACTGGTGATTTTCTTTCCCTACTTTCTGACTCCTGGTCCTCCGCCCTTCGGGGTTTCGGTGAATCTTTTGTTGTAGCGCTAGACATATCGAAAGCCTTCGATCTAGCACAAAGCTTTGATTTCCAAACTTCCCTCTTTCGGAATTCTTTTCTGTGTGACCTTCTCTCTAATTTCCTTTCCTGTCTTTCTATAGCAGCTTGTTGTAGACGGCCACCGTTCCTCCTATAAATAGTGGTGTTCCTGAAGAATCTGTCCTATCTCCAACTCTTTTGCTAATTTTCATCAATGATCTTCTCTCTATTACTTCATCTCCTATACACTCCTATGCCGATGACTCCACCCTTCATTACTCCTTTCAATTTGAAAGACGTTCCTCCCAACAGCAGTTGATAGATTCAAGAAGGATATCCTTGGAACAACTTCAAGCTTTAAGATTTGTGCTGAAGGAAGATGACAAAATTTTCTCAGATGGAGCCGAATTGGTATGAAGTTCTCCCTCACCAACCTATCAACTTGACCAGAACAGTCTAAATTATTATTATTATTATTATTATTATTATTATTATTATTATTATTATTATTATTATTATTATTATTATTATTATTATTATTATTAAATTATTACTGTTAGCATTAATATTATAGTAAAAAAGCTAACTTTCAAAGAAAGGTATTTTTTTCTAAAAGTATGTTCAATTTTGATTAAGTTTTGTGTCTCATAACTATTATTTATCTTAATTTCATATAAAATTCATTCAATTTTTTCGGCTAGAAGACGATATCTTTGGCTTTGCGATCTAGGAATTTGCCGGTGACACATTGGGAGCAGGTACTTCCAAAAGCTCTTCATTCAAAATGATCTCTCCATACAATATCAACTAATGAGGCTCCACATGAGAGGCTTTTTAATTATCAACGAAAGTCTAGTATTGGATATACTATTCCTACATGACTGTCCTCTCCTGGTCCAGTTCTAGTAAGGAAGCAAGTAAGAGTCTAAGTTTGATTCTCTAGTAGAAGAAGCGGAGCTCTTAGAGGTAAATCCAAGATATGCTTTTGTGAGGTTTTCCAATGGTAGGGAATCAACAGTTTTCCTCCGTGATCTAGCTCCATGTGGTAATCAAAATACAAATGATACCTACCCTGATCATCCCGAAAACATAAATAGTGAAAGGGGTTGTGGAAGCAATGATAACTTAGGAGCTGAGACTGACCACGACATTAATTTAGAAGCTACAAAATCAGAGATTAGTATTCCTACAAAGGAAGAGATTACTCATAACTTTCCAGAATTAAGAAGGTCGAATTAAAACTGCTAGAAGGGGTGAATGTACTGATAATTATTTATGGGTTTTAATTTCTAATATGTTATTAGTGTTTTTTTCTTTTTTAATTTCTCTCATCCTCTTTTTTTAAACTTCCTACCCTACTGCAAACCGATAGCTACAAAAGCAAGACGTTACAGTAGCTCAGATTCTCAATTTATTAAGGCTTTAGTTGATGGTTTGCGGTAGGTCATTTGATTAAAACACTGCTGGGATTCGCGTTTTTTCATTCATGAAACAAGAGGACAATAATGGAAAACCAGGACCCAATCTGTAACTAAAAAGCTGCCACTGAATTACAGCTGAAATGTCGTGGTACGGTAATTATGTAGCTTAGCGGTAGTAATGCTGATGAAATTGTCTGTAAGCTACTCTAGTCTCTGTCGACCTCAGTAAAGTAGGTAGGCTGCGTATGAGGTGTGCCGATGCAGCTTAGATGAATATATTAGTAAGGAGATGTTCTTCATGTAAATACTGGATTAAACAGTAGAAGAATCCACTGGTAAAAGATATAATATCCACAAAACGGCCAGTAAACATGAACGGATAGTGCGAGGCGGGAAACAGTAGAAATAAGACGCTCTTTTTTTTTTTTTTTTTTTTTTTTACTAAAGGGAAAGCGAAAAACTTAGCTGAACTTGAGCCAACCGTAAATGCCGGGTTGCCAGAATAAGGGCAGGATGTTCATCACAACAAGACCCCCTTCAAGAATCTGGGTTAGAAATCCAGCAACGAAAGAAGACTGGTAAACGGACTGGTCTGCCAGATTTTGTTTGGCCGACCTGAGGAGGGTGTTGCAGGCTGTGATCAGAATCTGGTGCTAAATTTCGATGCTGTATAGCCACTGGAGGCGAAGGCGGAGAAGAAGTAGAAGGTGGAAGAGATAGAGAGGTAAGATAAACAGGCACAGGCTGAATTTGTGGAATATAAAGCGCAGGAGTGGAGGATTTGCGGAAGTCATTCGGAGGGTCAGGATTAGACTAAAAAAAAGACTGGTTTCAGTCTGTCAATCGAGACTACCTCCGTACGAGTAGGACGCTGAATGAGAAAAATTTTCTCTCGTCGATTTAAAACCTGAAAGGGCCCCTCGTATCGGGCCTGTGGCGGGGCACGATAGGAATCGAGGCAGACGAAAACATGAGTGCAGGTTGAAAGGTCTTTCGGAATGAAAGAGTGTGTGCGTGTGACTACTTATGCCTGTATTCAATCTCCACCTCATTCGTCTCCTGCCGGCTAGACTTGTACTTAACTATGTCTTTTCTATTTTGTTTTATTGTTTGGCTGATTTTATATTAAAAGCGTTATATGCTCACTACTTTTATTTCCTTTAATTAAATAAATTCCAGAGTACTTCTTTATTTCGAATTTAATGCCTAAAGTATTATAATTTACTTTCAATTTTATAAATAATTAATTGAATAATCGTAATTATAGTAAGTGAATACCAATCCTTTATTAATTTAAGTTAAAAACTCAACCAGAAAACAAATGGGTAGTGTTCCCGATGATTACTCAAAGACTCGACTTTTCAATAAACTTGAAATTTAAAACTCGAGTCAACAATTACGGTACACTTTCATAGCATCGATGAAATGGAGTGTAGAAAAACGAGAGGGTTGGTGAGATTGTAAGAGCTCAACACCCCCTTGTCTGTGTAGATCGATCCTTGGGTTAAATTATTTTTTGTTCATTCAAAATGTTTTATTGTAAATAATGAGCCAATGTTATATATTTTCTTTTCTTTTTAGCGGAAAACTATTTGAAAAATAGTGTTATATTACTAAATATAACATTCTTAACATTTAACAACTTTTTGTTCTTACATTACATTACATATAGTAATTAACAAGTCTTGATTATATATATATATATATATATATATATATATATATATATATATATATATATATATATATATATATATATATATATATATATATATATATATATATATATATATATATATATATATATATATATATATATATATATATATATATATATATATATATATATATATATTATATATATGACCAACCTGATTTCCACAATCCCGAATTTGACTATATAAAGCAATAAAAAAGAAATTTGTTAAACAATGAAAGAGGTAAAAAGAAATTCATTTGTTTTGTAATAAACTATACTTTCTGTGAAATAAAGTGATAACAAAAATTAGTAGAAAAATGATTACAATATACTTAGGTTTATTGTTTTACATTCAAATCAAAAAGTGAGGTGAAGGACTTATTACCTAATTAGGTTCATGCCCCTTTGGGTATTAGTAAGTAATTATAAACTAAGAATATATTGGAAATAATGTATCAATAATAAATAACTTGATATAATTGTATGTATTAATTAAAAATTATTTTTGAAGGTTCAAGTGGTGTGGAGAAAAAGAACGGAAGGTGGAATAGAAAATTTTTTATTTAGACTCCACCCTATCCAGGACAAGGACAGTGGTGGAACTGGAGCCCTCCTCAAATGTGAGAACAGTATTCTATACATTGGAGAGTAAGACCATTATATAATTGGAGTAACCGCTCAGAGGGAAAAAATTCTTGCAACCTGAACAGAACTCCCAGCATTTTAGAGGCCACCTTAGCAACCATAGTGATATATGGTTTCCAAGACTAATTTATTGTTTATGTTTAGACCAAGAGTGTTATGTTATTTACAGGTGAAATGGGAGAGCCATCAAGGAAAATAGAAAAGTTGGGAGGTGTTTTTTGAGGGAGATGTGAAGAAGTTGAGTTTTTAAAGAGTTAAATTTCACAAGGGTGTGACTCCACCAATTTGTATATATATATATATATATATATATATATATATATATATATATATATATATATATATATATATATATATATATATATATATATATATATATATATAGGCTTAGGTGGAGATTGTTTCTGAGTTTCGATATTTTTTATATCGATATTTTTTTATGTCGATATTTTATTTTAATCGATATTTTCCTGCCTATAATTAGCCCTAGGCTACTATGTCGTGCAAACGTTCTTGTGTACGTTAGGTCTCTTTTACGGCAAATTCTTGTGTAGGTTAGGCCTCTTTTTACGGCAATTTCGGTAGTTCAGGTTATGATAAGTCGAATTAGGTTCTGCTAGAAAAGTAAGTAATAATAATTGTGTGTATAGTAATAGTACCTCTGGCAACTCTCTTGTTTACGATAGGCTTCTCCGATATTTTCGATTTTCGATATTTTTTAACAATCGAAACTCAGAAACAATCTCCACCTTTACCTATATATATATATATATATATATATTATATATATATATATATATATATATATATATATATATATATATATATATATATATATATATATATATATATAATATATATATAGGAATTGAATTGGAAAGTTGAAGATGAGAAGCAACTCTAGAAGCAAAAGAGTTAGCAGATTTGAAATGAGTAGAAAAGGGAGAGATTATCATCATAAGAGTGAACAGAGTTAGAAGTGTAGTTAAGAAGATCATTAATGAAAAGTAAGAGTAAAGTTGGAGGTAAAACAGAACCCTGAGGAACACCACAATTAACAAAAGGAGGAAAAGGTCATTCCATCTGCAAGTGCCAAAATGGAACGATGTAAGAGAAAACTAGTTAAGATTAAGCAATGAGCAGAAGAAAACCCAAAGGATGGGAGCTTAGAGAGCAGTGACGCATGCCATACTTGGTCAAAAGCCTTGGATATGTCAAGTGCCACCACACTCTGAAGTGCCTAAGTGAAGTGCCACTCTGAAGTCCCTAAGGGCAGGAAACCATAAATCACTGAGATAGGAAGGTATACCACCAGTTGACCTCAAGCATTGGAAGCCATACTGATGATCTGAGAGAAGAGAGATTCCAAATGATCCAGGAAATAAGAGTTAAGGAGAGTTTCAAAAATTTTAGACAACACAAGTGAGAGCTATAGGTTAATAGTTAGAAGGGTCAGAGTGGCTACCTTTTTCTGGATCAGCTGAACATATGAGCATTTCCAGCACTGAGGAAAAGTATTAGTATTAAGGCATAGAGAGTAGAGCTGAATGAAGACAGTCGCCATCTCGGAAGCACACTGGAATGGGGGGGGGGGGAAATGCCATCCAGGCCACTAGCCTTTCCTGACATTCATAGATTTCAAGATTCCATGCACCCAATCATGAGTAATCACAGGTAGAGACATGGGAAGCCTGAGAGGAGAAGGAGTAGGAGGAGGGATGCCAGAATCGTGCAGAGTGGAATTAAATTAAAAAAAGAGGCTGAAAAGATTAGCCTTTTCAGAGGGAGTATTAGCTACAGAACCATCAGAACGAATAAGGGGAAAGGCAGAAATACAGAAGTTATTATAGATATTTTTGTCAAGAGGACAGAAATTTTTATCACAAGGAGAACCCTGGAGGTTAGCGCACTTCCTTTTAGTTAAAGTACAGTTAGTCCATTGAAGGACATACCTGTAATGATTCGGATCTGAATGAAAATTAGCAAGAGCGATAGGATAAGGCTAAGTTTTCTATTCACGATGAGCATAATCTCTCTCCCGAAGGGCAAGAGAATAATTGCCATCGAAACATGGATTTTGAGGAGAAAAAGATTTAGTTGAAGAAGGAATGAACCTGCCCATCCCATCAATGATTATGGCCCCCACCTTTTCAGTAGAGACCAAAGCATCCGCCAAGCCAAAACAGGATTCATTCCATTGGTAGTTAGCAAAGAAGTGACGCATTGCCCCCCAATTAGCCTGATTGAAGTGCCAGAAATTATGTTTAGGGCATGGTGGAGCTGTTGGAGAGAAAGCATTTTAACTAAGAGCTATAAGATTATGGTTAGAGTTACTGAAAGGAGAGAAAATGGTCTATTTATATCAGGGTTGGCATTGATTAAATCAAATTGATTTAATCAGTTGATTAAATCAATTGATTTTTTTATGAAAAAATCATGATTTTTTTGATTTTTTGATTTTTTAGTAATAAAATTTTTTTTTTTTTTTTTTTTTTTGTCATATTTTTTGATACATAATGATATAACAGATAATTAGTTCCTTCTTACTGTTAAAAAACTTTAAAGTAGTTTATAATTAGAAATATAACTTCCTTAATATTTGTTCAAGATTTCATATAGGTAATACAAGAATCTGATCTTCATTAATATAATTTATCCAATATAGAACTGTTAGAGTTTAGAATTCCTAATATTTATTCAATCAAATCTTCAACAAAATTTTATTGAGCTTTAATCTAATGCAATTTGAGGTTATAGACAAAAGAGAAACAGAAAAGACAATTCCTTTTAGTTTTCAACCATTTAAATTTTTATACAACATTATAAGAAAACAATATTCCTCTATATAAATTATAAAAGAAAGACAATTTAAGCACTTTTGATGCATAATCATTATCCATAAATTAAATACATATTAATATATATATATATATATATATATATATATATATATATATATATATATATATATATATATATATATAATATATATATATATATATATATATATATATATATATATATATATATATATATATATATATATATATAATATTATATATTTGCAAGTTATGTATTTAATTTATGGATTAATGATTATGCATCAAAAGTGCTTAAATTTTCTTTTTATAATTTATATAGAGGAATATTGTTTTCTTATAATGTTGTATAAAAATTTAAATGGTTGAAAACTAAAAGGAATTGTCTTTTCTGTTTTCTCTTTTGTCTATAACCTCAAATTGCATTAGATTAAAGCTCAATAAAAATTTTGTTGAAGATTTGATTGAATATATATTAGGAATTCTAAACTCTAACAGTTCTATATTGGATAAATTATATTAATGAAGATCAGATTCTTGTATTACCCTATATGAAATCTTGAACCAAATATTAAGGAAGTTATATTTCTAATATATAAACTACTTTAAAGTTTTTTAACACAGTAAGAAGAACTAATATATCTGATCATTATGTATCAAAAAAATGACAACAGTTTATTATTTTAAAAAATCAAAAAATCAAATAAATCAAAAAAATGCATTTTAACTAAGAGCTATAAGATTATGGTTAGAGTTACTGAAAGGAGAGAAAATGGTCTATTTATATCTAGGTGTAGTGTGAACCATAAATCAAGTACCGTATGTTTAAAAACTGGTTAGGACTATCTGGGATGTGTGTGGGTTCCCTAATCAACTGCTCCAGTTTGTTGAGAATGCTGAATGATATGAGCTTCACACCTGTATCAGTATGAGAAGATCCCAACCACTCAGTGTGGTGTATGTTGAGATCCTCTGAATAGAGGACTTCAGCACCTGGATGAGAAGAAGTAACAGTCTCTTGAGAAATAGTAAGATATTGAAAAAAAACTGGAAAATCTGCTCCATTAGGGGAGCAATAACAGAAACACAAAATTGTAGTAGTAGGAAGAGAAATTTTAAGCCATAAAACATCAAAATTAGGAGATTCAAGATTTACGATGTGTCACAGGAGTGTTAATGTTAATATAGGCACAGACTCCTCCATTTAGTCGTAAATTGTGAAAAAAGTTGTAGTTAGAGACATTAAGGTTGTTAGTGAAATAATCCCTATCCAGCTGGGTTTCAGACAGAAGCAAAAGATTACGATGAGAGATAGAGAGGTTGTGTTCCATGGATTTGAAATTAGTTCGAAGGCCACGGATGTTGGCAAAGGTAATAGAAAGCCCCCATCTATGCACAACCACACGACCTCTCAAGTTAGGCATTCATAGAAACACACACACACACACACATATATATATATATATATATATATATATATATATATATATATATATATATATATATATATATATATATATATATATATATATATATATATATATATATATATATATATATATATATATATATATGTTAATTTTTTAATTATTAAAATAATTTCTTCTTACTATGCTTATCTTTATTATTTTTTTATTTTAATATTATTTTTCAGCATATGTAAAATTTGCGTAAATATTATGGATGAGATAGACATAGCAATAATTTTTATGTTAATGGAAACTGAACCAGGAAGAGAAGATACAGATGAAACAGAATCAGAAGAGGTAGAGGAAATGGAAACAGAAGAAACAAAAGAAATAAAAAAAACAAATGATATCAAAGGTAATTTATATATATATATATATATATATATATATATATATATATATATATATATATTATATATATATATATATATATATATATATATATATATATATATATATATATATATATATATATATATATATAAGGTATGGAGTGAAGTATCAGTATCAGCAAAAAATGACTGACACCGATACCAGATTTTTTAAAGTAACAATTCCATTGGCTTACATTTTTGGAATGTTCATTTTCTTTGGCTGTAGAGTTTCCAATACCACGAAACATTGTTTTTCTTGATTTTACAAATTTTCAATTAATTACTAATTAACCGTTACATTATTTGGTTTATATCTCTAACTACAGATCAGATTTTGGTAAAATTAGGACAGTTAACTCTTTGTATAGCATAGATCAACTTGTTTTTCTTAATTGTTTATTTATTTCATTACCTTAATTAAAATATAATTTTTTATTAATATTATGTAATAGTTTGCCACATTGCTTCCTGCCAATTTTGTTTCCAGAACATTGATATGTTCCTTTCCACTAAAAGTGATTTTTTGAAATGAACAAAACTGTTTCCATTTATTTTCAGGCCATTTCCTTCATGCCATTTGATTTGTTCTCTTTAAATTGTTTATTTTTATTTTAATCCCTAATTTAATCCATTAGTAACATATTAAGATGGTAACCGAGGTACAATGAAAAAAATATATTATATATATATATATTATATATATATATATATATATATATAATATATATATATATATATAATATATTATATATATATATATTATATATATATATATATATATATATATATATAGGCTTATAAGATTGTTTCTGATTTCGATATTTTTTATATCGATATTTTTTTATGTCGATATTTATTTTAATTGATATTTCCTGCCTATTTTTTTATAACTCAGTTTCGTTTCATAGCTCAGTTTCCTTTCTTTATGTCATATGCGTTCTTGTATTATATTATTATTATATATATATATATATATATATATATATATATATATATATATATATATATATATATATATATATATATATATATATATATATATATATATATAATATATATATATATATATATATATATATATATACCTCTTTATATTCTCTTTTATGGCAACTTTGGTAGTAGGTTATGATAAGTCGATTAGGTTCTGCTAGAAAAGTAAGTAATAATAATTGTGTGTATGTCTAGTAATAGTACCTCTGGCAACTCTCTTGTTTACGATAGGCTTCTCCGATATTTTCGATTTTCAATATATAAAAATATATATTAATATATATATATATATATATATATATATATATATATATATATATATATATATATATATATATATATATATATATATATATATATATATATATATATATATATATATATATATGTGGTGGTCCTCAGGATTCTATTCTATCTCCTACCTTGTTCTTACTTTTCATCAGGTGCATGGGCTTCTGAAATATATGAAGGTTAGGAATGCAAGTGGCCTGGGTGGCATTCATTCCCATGTTTTAAGGGAGTGAATTCCTACTTTTCATTAATGATTTTCTCAGCTGCTCATCTAACCCTATCCATTCATTTGCCTATGATTCGACCCTCCATTCTTCTACTCATTTCAAATCTGCACCCTCTTTTGCATCTAGAGTTGCTTCTTGTCTTAATTTTTCCTATATCATACTTGCTGATCTGAATATAATTTCCCAGTGGGGTCGTCTCTACAATGGGAAATTAAACTCTTTAAAACTCAACTTCTAGAAGTCTTCCTCTCAAAGATATCTCCTAACTTTTCTGTTTCTTTCGATGGTTCTCCCGTCTCTCCTGTTGATAATATAAACATCCTTGGCCTTTACAGAAACAAAAAAAATGTCTTGGAAACCCCACATCACAATGATTTCTAGGCGGCCTCATAGGGGCTGGAGTTCTGTTTAGATTGCGAGAATTTTTTTCTTTTTCACAGTTACTCCAATTATGCAAAGGCCTCATCCACCCTTGTACGGTGTACTGCTCTCATATCTGGGGTGGTTCAGGTTTAATCCGTCTTTTGGATAGGGTTGAGTGAAAGTCTAAGACTTATAAACTCTTCCACTCTTTCTAATTCACTTGACCCTTTATCTTTGCAAAGTGACGTTGGTGACTTGTCTCTTTTCTATAGGTACTGCAGTGGCAAATATTCGAGGGAACTGACCACTCATATACTTCACCTTTACAGCGGGTGCATTGTCTGCACATAAATGTGTGGACATAGGCAACTCTAGGCTTGTACACTGTGGTGCCTCCTCCTTTCCAGCCACCTCTGTTTTGTGGATTCTCTCCCATCTTCTGTGTTTCCTGCTGAATTTAATCTCAATAACTTTATAAAGCCCACGTCTGTGCTCACCTACAAAATTTGTGTTAGGTGGGACTTGTGTGGTTTGTTTTTTCATTCTATTTCTTTACACCCCTTCCTTGAATAGGGCTCTGCCCTCTCGCGAAACGATGGTGATGTGTAAAAAAAAACGAAGTTGAAGTTTTACCTTTTGTAAATAATAATTGTATACCATGACAGACCCTTCATTTCCTTTAGTGGTAAATGAGATACCAGAAGAATGAATTTCAGTTAATGTAAATTTTTTTTTCTAAATACATCATTGTAGTAACTATCTGCTACTTTCTTTATAGGACCTCAGATATTGAACTTTATGTGGAAAAAGTTATACCAAACTGTAACCTTGCTACTTTCAAAAGTCATTTTAGACTAACTCGACAACAGTTTCAGGTAAGCAAGACTACTATATTTTTTCTTTTTTAACTGTGTATATTTATTGGGTTACTGAAGTTTTATATTTTAATTCTTCAATCACATAGTTATTTTAAAATACTTCTTTTACAGAGATTACTAGATCTAATCGGGCCTAAGTTTCGTAATTTAGGAAGCAAATGTCCTTTAGAAAAATTTGCTTTAATGGGCTTGTGGACTTTGGCTACCTCTGAACCCTATCGAGCAGTTGGAGATCGGTTTAATCTACCTAAAAGTTCTGTATCCCGATATCTACATGATTTTTCAAATTTGGTATCAGTACATGGAAACCATTTAATAAATTGGCCAATAAATGAGGAAATTGAAGAAACTATTAATGGTTTTCACAACCTAGGATTTCCAAATACATTAGGTTCAATTGATAGTTGCCATATTAGCATTAATAAGCCTTTTGCTTCCAATGTCTCAAACCCAGATAATTACTTTAACAGATACAAGTTTTTCTCAGTTAATTTAATGGCTACATGTAATGCTGAAATGAAATTTACCTACGTAGACATTGGTTCTCCAGGAAAGCAACCCGATTCCATGGTACTCCATTTAAGTGACTTAGGTCAAATCATGGAGCAGGAACCACACATACTTTTCCCAGAAGAAACTCACCTGATTGGCGATTCAGCATTTCCACTTGGGAAATATATATTGACCCCATTCAAAGACAATGGTCATTTATCAAGAGCTCAGAAACGATATAATTTAAAGCTCAGTAAGGCAAGAAGTGTAATAGAAAGGGCTTTTAGTCTTTTAAGATGTCGCTTTAAAAGACTTAACCATATCCAAATGAATACAGTGGAAAATATTGTTTTAACTATTAAAAGTTGCTGTGTACTTCATAATTTGTGTTTAGATGATACCTCTGAATTTTGTGATGAATATGATGAAAATGAAAATGATTTATTTGATGATGATTTTGATGGTGAAATGGAAACTGATGTGTTTGGTGTTTTGAAAAGAAACGAAATTTTATCATCATTTGTGTATTAATTAAATAAATTTTAAAATTCGTCTAAAATTATAATTAGTATTAACAGTGATTTAAAAGTTTAAAATTATTTATTTTTTTTATATTAAATATAAAAATCTAAAAAAAGAATAGATATATCCTATTTAGCTTTGTGAATATTAAAGAGTAAAAATATCTATATCTTCAAAAGTAAAAGTTTATTTACTAATTTCTCAATTTTCATCAACCTTATAATACTAAGTGAATATTTAATAGACATTTTATAAAAAGATATTTTTAGCAAAAAAATATAATTTTTTTGTTCAAAATTCAAAAACTAGTTTATTATAATTTACATTGTTTTAAATAATTATACGTAATTTTGAACTATAGGGGAGATATTTCAATCTTCATTATATATATATATATATATATATATATATATATATATATATATATATATATATATATATATATATATATATATATATATATATATATATATATATATATATATATATATATATATATATATATATATATATATATATATATATATATATATATATATATATATATATATATCAGACTTTGCTCTAAGTACAGGCCTCTATACTTAAGTACAAATACAAGAAATATGGATTGTAGTTAAGTATAACTACAAGCACATTTTATTTTTTTTTTAAATTATATTTAATACTGAAGTCAGTAATTAATATATAAAATCATACTTTTGAGATTGAAATAATATAGTAAATTATACAAGAATTTAATTAAGATAAATAGTCAATAAAAAATATTTTAAAGTAATTAAGCTTTTATTAATTCTGTAAGTCATTTTAATGCTTTTTTCCAAAGTGTAAAAATTAAAAACATAATTCTATTTATTGTTGTATTTCACAAACTTTAGAGTTTCAAAATTCTTGTCAGTCAGGAATATGGACCAACTGTGGCCTTGGCCCTGTCCAACCCTAGTCAATTTTACTGACCCTGGCCCCAGCCCCATCCCCCGCTAATCAGGGAAAACCGGAGTTTCCTGCTGTGTTTTTTTTTGTTTTGTTGTAAATTATACTTTTTAATGGTGAATTAAATCAAACAAAATATAAGAAAATTAAGATTTTAATCCCATTATTCTTTCGTTACATATGGGTGGGGCAAAATGAATGCAACATAAAAGAGGAAACTAGCAATTCATTCACTTAAATCACTATTCATTCAGAATCTTCTTGAACAATTACATAATAAGTTTTAGAATTTGGGGGAGTGAAATGTTCAGGAACAGTGACGTTGAATATGTTACTACTATTAAGATTATATTTTAAAAACCGTAGCATTTCTACATTCTTTGGCAATAGTTTGATTATCTTTTTGAAATAATTGTCCTATTTTAAATTCTCTTTTATTGGTGCTGGAGCTTGCTGTTGGGCACAAATATACTTTTACTAGTGTGAGGAGGTCATTCTTGTTTACCTTCCAGAAGGCAATAGAGTCATTGTTGATGTTAATTTTTTTTATTTTCATATATATTTATTCAACTCAGTCAGAGCAGACTTAGTTAAATTCGAACATAGTCCTGTACTAGCTTCTGAATCATTGGAGTCCGCAAGGACAACATCTCCACAAAGATGATAATCTAGAAGATTTAAGTTCTTGAAAATTTAAAAAATTTTCGTCCTTAAAACTTAATTTACTATCACCAGTATTTTAGATGAAACTAGTACTATTAACTATTATATATTATTGCGAATTTTGTCAAATTCCAACCAGGTTTTGGTCCCTTTAACTCATGAGAATGCGAATGGGTGACTTGAGGGGATTTCGCCCCATTTGGTGACTGGGAATCCGTTCGATCTCACATTTTTCATGTATTTATGTATAGTTACATAGTTTTAATCATTATATTTTATTCTAGAGCCTATTTTTCATCAATTGGCTTACTTAAAATGCTGACAATTTTTATCATTTTTTCTTTCTTGGTCATAATTTTTTATAAACTGCTTTTGCATCATTTTTAACATCAGATTCATCATCTAGACATTATTACCTTTCGTTTGGTATATAATACCCCCTAATTCAGAAGTATATATATATATATATATATATATATATATATATATATATATATATATATATATATATATATATATATATATATATATATATATATATATATATATATATATATATATATATATATATATATACCCTCATGAGAATTTCCTTCTAATTTGCATATATCCTTTCGAATCTAGATTTCTCAAGTTAGTAATATTTTACTTGTTCCCTTTATTATTTTATCTTGTTCCTAACATTTCGACGTTCATCAGGTCCAATGAATTAGTCAAATCAATTAGTTAATTATCTTAATTATCATAATATAAAATGTAGGCTTATTCTCATCTAAAAACCCTTATTTTTCAAAAACTACTTCTCCTATTGAGTTGAAACTTGTAAAATTTACTTAACGTATCTTCTAGGTCATGCCGAGTATTAAAACCATTTAGTAATCTTATTATTTGTTTAGATATAAAATTAATTAAAATTTATATGGGAATTACATTACAATATGGCGTCTAGCTCTTACGTAATGGAGTTGCCGTCCTTTAACTTTCCTTTATTATAATTGAAAATTTTCTAATTTAATATATAATTTTAAATTGTCCTTTTAACATATTTCGATTTGTTTTATTTTATGAAAAATTATATAATAATTTTAAATCTCTTAAAAATCTAATTAATTTTCTCAATGGAAGCATAATTGGAAACTTTTCAGTTAACAGTCAAATTTCTTCATCAGTTATAAGAACGTTTTGAATCGTTTCGGATCGTCCTATGACGAATTTCAACGATTGGGTTTGCCTTTATATATATTGCAAGCGCGAGCCGCGAGCTTTGACTCACTTTCAGTCTAGATATCAGAGAGTAAACTGTCGTTAAGTGTTTTGTTAATATTGTTTCATTTATACTCGTTTGATAAGTTACTTCATAAATTGCTTCAATTAAAACATAATATACTTAATTATCATTGAATTTTCTATTGATAATTCTTCGCAAGGTCAAATTTAATTATTGATTAATGATTTTTGATAAAAGTAACATTTGTTTTAGTTTCGGATCCTTGTTGTCTTACTGCAAGATAAGGAAACTTCATTTTCATAGTCAGTTAAAAGAGGCTATTTCATTCTGGAGTTCTTCGACGATTCCGGACTAACTTTAGTATCCTTGTATCATATATATATATATATATATATATATATATATATATATATATATATATATATATATATATATATATATATATATATATATATATATATATATATATATATATATATATATAGTATATATATATATATATATATATATATATATATATATATATATATATATATATATATATATATATATATATATATATATATATATATATATATGATGGCATCCGCATCCGCATATATATATATAATTCAAATATATCCGCATCCGCATCCGCATTTTCAAAATTCAACATCCGCATCCGCACTTCTCCAAAATTCGACATCCGCATCCGCAAATTAGAAAATATGACATCCGATCCATCAATAATATATATATATATATATATATATATATATATATATATATATATATATATATATATATATATATATATATATATATATATATATATATATATATATATATATATATATATATATATAATATATGCGAATTGTAGATCAAGAGTGAGGGTGAAGAGAGAACTATCGGATTGGTTTAGCATAGGAGTGGGATTGAGACAGGGGTTTGTAATATCTCCATGTTATTTAATCTATTGATGAATGGTTTACTTAGAAAAATGGAGAGAGAAGGGAAGAGTATTACGTTGAGAAATATGGAGGGTGAATGTGAAGTGAATGTTTTACTTTTTGCAGATGATGCGGCATGTGTTGGTGGCAGAATCTGGAGAAAAGATGAGAATACTTGTGAGAGAGTTTGAAGGGAAATGTGCAAACACGAGATTGAAATTCAATCCAGCGAAGAATAAAGTTATGAGGATTGGAGTGGGGATGAGGAAATGTGGAGGGAGGAATTGGTTTGTAGAAGTGTGAGAATGGAAACTTGAGGAGGTGAATGAATTCAAATATCTAGTAATGTTGGGTGGAAGGTAAGGGTGGGACGGAAAAAGAAATAAAGAACAGAGTGGTAGAAGGAATGAAAGTATTGGGGGGCCTAAGAAAAGTATGGAAGAAAGGAAAAATTTCGAAAAAAATAAAGATAAGAATGTTTGAATGTATGTGTTCACCTTCTGTATTGTATGTGTGTGAAACATAGATGATAAGTGCTCGGTCGAGAAAAAGTTTCAATGTCTTTGAGATGAAAGATTTGAGAGCGATATATAAATTGAGAAGGATTGATAGGATTAGAAATGAAAGAATAAGGGAGATGTGTAAATGGAAGAAGGGTGTAATTGATAGAGAGGAGGAGGATGTGCTAAAATGGTTTGGACATATGTGAAGAATGAAAGAGAACAGAATGGTTGGCAAGGTACGTAGATCCGATGTAGATAGGGGAAGGGTAGGGATAGGGGAAGGCCGAAGTGGAGATGGATGGATGGAGTGAGAGTGATTTTGATGGAAGGAATTTGAGTTTAGACGAGGGTAGAAGATTTGTGGAAGAGATAGAGAGGAGGTGGTAAGGGCGGTTTGAAAGGGGTTATGTTTGTAAGGGAATTGTGGCGGGCACCACCCCACGAAAGTGGGAAAGGTGATAATGAAATATATAATATATATATATATATATATATATATATATATATATATATATATATATATATATATATATATATATATATATATATATATATATATATATATATATATATATATATATAGTGATGGCATACGCATTCGCATCCTGATCAAAATTAACATCCGCATCCGCATCCTCATCAAAATTAACATCCGCATCCGCACTTTTCGAAAATTCAACATCCGCATCCGCACTTTCGAAAATTCAACATCCGCATCCGCACTTCTCCAAAATTCAACATCCGACATCCGCATCCGCAAATTAGGAAAATATGACATCCGATCCATCACTAATATATATATATATATATATATATATATATATATATATATATATATATATATATATATATATATATATATATATATATATATATATATATATATATATATATATTTTTTTTCATTTGATATTTTTTTGTGTATTGCATTTTTGTATTTAAATTTCAATATTTAATACATAAAATTCATCAAAAAATTCCTAGAATAATTTCTAGGTTCTAAACCATTTCATCCAAATTGAATTTATCTAAATTTTTAGAAACCAAATTTATTTAATTTTAGAAACCAATTATCTAATCTTAAGTGTCTGTCTTGAAAAACTAAATCTTCTAAATTAATTTATCTACCCCAACCATATATTTTAATTGGCCCCTCAATGTAATAGGCAATCAAGTTGTGGTTAAATTTGTCAACAAGCTATTATATTGAAGGAGGAAAATGTTCTTCTCTTCCTAATAACGCCACGCCGGGTTTAGCTATAGTTGCTAGGAAAAAGAATTAACATACATACTACCTCATTAAACTGCAATGGATATATTTCCATATCGTCCTCAGTATTGAATTGAACTTTTATTATACAAAATCTGTAATTTTCTGAATTTTATTTCTAAAAAAAATGCATATAATCATTAATTTAAGTGAATGTTGGCTATTCTATTCCTTTCTTTTAATTAAATTAATCTCAATTAAAATGATATCAAACTTTCTTGCCCTAAAATTTCAATGCTTTAGGCCTCTTTACAAATTTTAGACAACCCTGGCCCTGGCAAAATTCCAACCCCAGTCAGTTCCTAGTCAGATAACATATGTTATGGCAAAATACCCAAAGGTGCAGGAGCTACTGGAGTAGCCATATATTCCTATGTCAGTGTTGGAAACATCTTATCATGATTTTTCTAATATATTTGAATATCTCTTTCTTCAGAAATACAAGACTGACCGAAATATTTCTGTATTTCAATATTAATGTGCTCCTGTATTTGGTGTGCTCTAGTCAGTTTTGAATTGGGGAAGCCTTTAAGCTGAACATTTTCAACCTTTGGTGTAGGATTTCCTGAACTTGATCCCGGTATATCCTCTTAAGACAATAATGATATTAGAAGTTTTTGCAATTTCTTTGAAAATGAACTGTTCTGTCGCTAATAAGGAACCTCTTGTTACCTTTTTCCCTTTTAGAGAACCAGTCCATCTTAAACAAAGGATCTATTACACTTGTCAGTTTATAAGTAGTTTTTATATTTTCATACAACTTAAGATACTTGTGTGGATTTTTGGGAGCCAAATATTAGTGAATTATATTTTCAATGCATCAGCTCAAGTCTATGAACAGAAGGGATATTTCAAGCTTGATGAAACAGAGTTTTACCTTCGTAAACAGTCAGTTTAAAATTTCTAGGAATGATTCAAAGATTTCGAGCATATCTTATATTTATATTTAAAATATTAATACTCCTGAAAAAGCAAATCTCTTCTGCCTCCTTTTTTTTCATCTAATTCTATCAATACAAGTACTCATAATTTGAAACCAATTACAAGTACTCAAAATTTTGTGCTTAAGTACAAATACTTGAACTTGAACCCAACTTGATATATATATATATATATATATATATATATTATATATAATATATATATATATATATATATATATATATATATATATATATATATATATATATATATATATATATATATATATATATATATATCAACTTCAAATTATACTGTAATTTTTTTTAAAAATCTATTAAGAAAAATCACTTTTTTCAATGATATTGTGAAGAAAAAATTTTTAGTTTTCGGTTCAAAATTTGAAATCTTGCTTTTGCATTTCAACATTGCTTTACATAAATATAATTTTTAACTACAGCTTAGTTATTTTCTAAAATTTGACAAATATGAACTCTGACAAAGATTTTGCCCACGCCAGGGCCTTTAAGAAACATTTTAGCTCTTTAAATAAAATTGAATAGTTTGAGCACGCAGTAAAAATTTTTTTCTACTTCTATTGTTTGTCATTTTGTGTTTTGATATATATATATATATATATATATATATATATATATATATATATATATATATATATATATATATATATATATATATATATATATATATATATATATATATATATTTATTTATTTGAATCCATAGGAGGGTGTTGGAGCCCCTACTGGGGCTACTAAGGCATTCTGCTGGGTGCCCTTGGGTTGCAGGAGCTATCAAGCAACGCCAACATGGGCACAACAACTGTTGCGATGAAATTAGCAATGTAAGACAAAATCTTTCCGCATGCCAGGATTCGAAACCATTGCCAACAGTGTCGCCGTTAGACAATGTACAGAAGGTTCTACCACCGAGCTACTTCGCCTTCCCAAAGAAAAAAGCATAGTACAGCAGTTTTCATGCTATTCTACTTTGTATCACTGTAGCAACTCGGTACCTATTTGAATCCACAGGAGGGTGCTTGGAGCCCCTACTGGGGCTACTATGCATTCTGCTGGTTGCTCCTGGGTTGCAGAAGCAACCAACCAAAGTTAAGCAAAAATGTGTGGAAAAATTTTCTCTGTCTTTTATTGCTAATTTCGTCGCAACTGTTGTGCCCATGTTGGCGTTTCTTGACTTTGGTTGGTTGCTCCTGCAAACCAGAAACACCCAGCAGAATGCCATAGCAGCCTCAGTATGGGCTAGAAGCACCCTTCTATGGATTCAAAAAGGTACCGAGTTGCTACAGTGATTCGAAGTAGAATAGCATGAAACCTGTTTTTACTATGCCTTCTTTTTTGGGAAGACTGCGTAGCTCGGTGGTAGAGCCTTCTGTACATAGTTTAACGGCGACGCTGTTGCAATGATTTCGAATCTTGGCGTGCGGAAAAATTTTCTCTGTAATGCTAATTTCGCTGCAAGTTGTGCCCACGTTGGGGTTGCTTGAATTTGGTTGGTTTGCTCCTCCAAACCAGGAACACCCAGCAGAATGCCATAGTAGCCCCAGTAGGGGCTCCAATCACCCTTCTATGGATTCAAATAGATACCGAGTTGCTACAGCGATTCTAAGCAGAATAGCTGGGAAACTGATTTACTATGCCTTCTTTTATTTTGGGAAGGTGGCGTAGCTCGTGGTAGAGCCTTCTGTACATTGTCTAACTGCGACGCTTTTGGCAATGGTTTCGAATCCTGACGTGTGGAAAAATTTTCTCTGATATATATATATATATATATATATATATATATATATATATATATATATATATATAATATATATATATATATATATATATATATATATATATATATATATATATATATATATTATAATTTTGTGATTATATAGGAAAATTTAAAAATATGGTAAAAAAAAAGAAGAATAACAAAAAAAGAATATAAACGAAATAGACTTCTAAATCTTCAAGGTGGGAAGAAAATAAAATGTTCCAGAAGAAGAACATCCTCCTCCTCCTCCTCCTCCTCCTCCTCCTCCTACTACTACTACTACTACTACTACTACTACTACTACCTCCTCCTACTACTACTACTACTACTACTGTTGTACTGGAAACTTCCACTTCTTCTTATGCTGTACCTTTACCAACATCGATGACCTCAACTCCAAAAAGGTAGACAATATATATATATATATATATATATATATATATATATATATATATATATATATATATATATATATATATATATATATATATATATATATATATATATATATATATATATATATATATATATATATATATATATATATATATATATATATATATATATATATATATATATATATATATATATATATATAGTGTGTGTGTGTGTTTTTTTTTTTTTTTTCTAAAAGTATAATGCATTACTGGTGCATGATGCGGTGAAGTGTAGTGTGATGTGGAAAATTCTATGCTTCATTAATATATATATATATATATATATATATATATATATATATATATATATATATATATATATATATATATATATATATTATATATATATATATATATATATATATATATATATATATATATATATATATATATATATATATATATATATATATATATATATATATATATATATATATATATATATATATATATATATATATATATATATATATATATATATATATATATATATATATATATATATATATATATATATATACTTTCTAGAAGTCTTGTTCATCAGAGAATATCTCAATGGAAGATGGTTTTGGTGATAAAAGGAAAAAGGTACAGTATATGTATTAGTGATGTATGTGACATCCGCATCTGAATAACATCTACATTAAATTTGACATCTGCATCCGCAGTTCATGATTTTATAATATCTGCATTCTCAATTATTAAATGCAGATGTATAAAATTGAGTTATTAATTTGTCTAATGTTTTTATAATTTTTTGGTTAGCATAAATAAAAAAATAATTATTTATATATATATATATATATATATATATATATATATATATATATATATATATATATATATATATATATATATATATATATATATATATATATATATATATATATATATATATATATCCTTTTCTCTTATTCGCTCTTATGGTTCTGTTGCTAACACTCCAACTGTTAAGGCTATAGTCTCTTCGGCCACGAGTTCTTCTGTAATTCAACTCTGAATTACCCGGCAATAATCCCCCTACTTCTCTCAGATGTCCCATACTTTTACCTGTGGGTACATTTATGAACCTACCAGAGCCCCGGCCCCGGGCCATTTTTACTGACCCCGGCCCCTGCTAAATATCAGTTAAAACCGGGGTTTGCCATTCGGGGTTAAAATGGCAAAGTTATACTTAAGGGGACAGTCCAGTTTCAAATTTTTTTTTAACTTTTCAGCCGATTCTCCTGAAATTTTCAGTGTATTTAGATTTTTTTTACCGGTAAGAAAAGTCCATTTCAAGCGTTTTTCCGAGTCTATTACGGTTAAAAAGTTTTTTTTTTTTGGGGGGGGGAAATTTGACCCTTTTTCAAAAGAATGGCGGGGCCAAACCACTTTTAGGAATGAGCTGAAAGTTGAACTATTTATTTAAAATTCTATGGGCTACAAAAACTTCTAATAGACTTTTGTTCCCAGAGTAATAGAAAAAATGTTATAAGGCAAAAACTGACCAACTATCGAAAAAAAAATTTCTTTGAAAAAAAAAAAAAATCCTTTTTTTTTTTTTAGACAAAAATTTATTTTTAAAAAATGCAACTATAACATTTCTTATTTTTGGTGGATGTATAGAGGAGGGGTGGGGCTACAAATTCCTCTATATACTTTATTCGATGCGATTCGTTGGGTTCGAGATATAGCCTTCTAAAAGTTCCATATTTGACCAAAATTCCAAAAATTCCCAAAGTTTGAGAGGCTATATCTCGCTTCAAACAAATAGCATTTAATAATGCACTAAATAAATGTTGTTGCCCTGTCCCTCCTCTAAACAATATCCACAAATAAAAAATTAGTAGATAGCGTTTTTTTCAAAAAATTTTTCCTCCAGATTTTTGCAATTTTTTTTCCAAGTGCTTATAACTTTTTTTCTAGACGTGATATCAAAAATCTATTCCCACCAATGCAAGAAATTGGGGCTAAGATTATTCATTTAAATTTTCAGCTCATGTGGACCAGTGGTTTGACCCAGTTATTCGTTTTTTTTTTTTCAACCTTGGGTCCAAATAACTTTCAAATCGTTATAGACTCAAAAAAATGCTCGAAATCAACTCCGAACTTCGTGAAAAAATGCATATACCTTGAAAATTTCAGCTCAATCAGTCAAATAATAAAAAAAAAAATTCTAAGAAAATTAAGATTTTTTCTCTTTTCTGTTTCTTTTGACCGCTCCTTTTCTGCTAGTGAATGTTCATCTTTGTGTTTTGATTTTAGATACTCCATAAAGATTTGGTTGAAATTTTTTTACTTGTGGCACCCGGAGGTTCTCTTCTAATTTTCTGACTGCAGATGTTACATTTAGCTATTTCGAGCCTATCCTGAAACATTGTAAAGTACTCCAATACTGCAGAAGCTGATCTTTTAGCCATATTGACTGAAAGTATAAACAAAATAATTTTGAAATAATGTACTTTAATGATACAAGTTTGATACATAAATAAAATAACAATGATATGTATAAATACAGGTTAAATTGATAATTTTATATCTTACATTTTTTCAAACTTTACCTTAGGGTCTTACCTAGGTAAACCTGTTGAATCACTATTATGAATTAGAAATTTTTTAATTTTTTTTTTAATTTTTGTACTTTAATTTTTAAACTTTTACTATACAAAACTGTAATTTTCTGAATTTTTTTTGGAGAAAATGCATATAATCGTTAATTTAAGTGATGTTGGCTATTCTACTCCTTCCTTACTATAAAATAAACCTCAGTTAAATTTATATCTAATTTTCTTAACCTAAAATTTCAGTGTTTTTGACCTCTCTACAAATTTTAGCCAACCCCGGTCAGAACCCCAGCCCCGGTCGGTCCCTAGGTACATTTGATCAGGTGCTTGGACTTCTGAAATCTATGAACGTTAAGATGGCAAGCAACCTGGATGGCATTCCTCCTCAAGTTTTAAGGGAGTGTGCTTCTGAGCTGGCTCGGCCCTCGTTCAACTTTTCTCTCTATGACTCGGTACTAGTACTTTCCCTCATTTGTTGGAAGCTTGCATTAGTCCAACCCATTCCAAAGAAAGGTAGGTGCTCTGATCCTTCTAATTATCGTCTAATAGCTCTCACTTGTATCCTGTCTAAGATCATTTAAACCCTTCTTAACTCTCATTTCTTAGATCATCTGGAACACCATTCTCTTCTTTCTGATCACCAGAATGACTTTCGACGTTCGAGGTCTACTGGTGATATACTTTCCTGCCTCACATCTTTATTGTCTTCTGCCTTTAGGGACCATGGGGAGATTTGTGTGGTGGCGCTTGACATATCTAAGGCTATGGCTTTCGTCACTGCTTTCGAAGCTCCCCTACTTCTCTTTGCTTACTCAGGTCTAGCTTTCTTTCTAATCGTTCCATTTCGGTTGTTGTTGATGGGGCGACATCTTCATTTCCTGTCAATAGTGGTGTTCCTCAGGGTTCTGTCTTGTCCCCTACTCTATTTCTACCTTTCATTAATGATCTCAGTTGTTCATCTAACCCTATCCATTCATATGTCGATTACTCAACCCTCCATTCTTCTACCCATTTCAGATCTGCTCCCTCTTTTGCATCTAGAGTTGCCTCTCATCTTCATCTTTCCGAATACATTTTTGCTGATCTGGATAGAATTTCCCAGTGGGGTCGTCTCAACCTTGTGAAATTCAACTCTTTAAATCAAGTTTTAGAAATCTCTTTCTCAAAGATACCTCCTAACTTTTCTATTTCTTTCAATGGTTCTCTCGTCTCTTGTTGACAATATAAACATCCTTGGCCTTCACATATAAAAAAAAATGTTTTGGGAACCTCGCATCACAATGGTTGTTCAGGCTGCATCAAAGAAGCTGGGGGTTCTGTTTACTTTTTTGCATTACTCCAATTATACAAAGGCCTCATCTGCCCTTTTATGGTGTTACTGCTCTCATATCTGGGGTTACTCAGGTTTCACCCATGTTTTTGATAAGGTTGGAATCAAAGACTAAAAGACTTATAAATTGTTCCGCCATTTCCAATTCACTTAACCCTTTATCTTTGCGAAGTGACGTTGGTGAATGTTTTTTTTTCTATAAGTACAACAGTGGCAAATGCTCGAGGAAAATGCCCACTCGTATACCTCTGCCTTTACGACGACGGCCTTGTAGTACAAGGAAAGTATTTTCTACAGATAAATTTTACGTGGACATAGGGAACTCCAGGCTTGTCCGCTGTGGTGCCTCCTCCTTTCCAGCCACCTCTGTTTTGTGGAATTCTCTCCCATCTGTGTTTCCTGCCGAATTTAATCTCAATTACTTTAAAACCCACGTCTGTGCTCACCTACAAAATTTGCGTTAGGTGGAACTTATAGGGTTTTTCTTTTATGCTTATTGATCGAACACCTCTTTCCCTTGTAATATATATATATATATATATATATATATATATATATATATATATATATATATATATATATATATATATATATATATATATATATATATATATATATATATATATATATATATATATATATATATATATGCGTGGTGTATGTGTGTGTGTGGAACATTAAAAATCCGCATCCACGGATGTGAAAATTAGACATCCACATTCACATCCTCATCCATGGATATTAAATTTTTTTATTTTTTTTTATTATACATCACCACCACTTACGGGCAAAGCCCTATTCAAGGAGGGGGTGTTAGAAGAGTAAAAATAAAGTAAAAGAATGCAAAAAAAACAAAAAAAAAACCACCCCATTCAGGTCCCACCTAACGCAAGTTTCTTAGTTGAGTGCACACGCAGGCTTTAAAGAAATTGAGATTAAATTCGGAAGGAAAAACAGAAGATGGGAGAGAGTTTCACAAAACAGAGGTGGCAGGAAAGAAGGAGGTACCGCAGCGGACAAATCTGGAGTTGCCTATGTCCACGCAAAATTGATGCGCAGACAATGCCACCCCTTGTGCTACGAGGACGTCGTAAAGGTGGATGTATATGAGTAGATAGTTCCCTCGAGCATTTGATGGAGAACCCATATTCTGTTGAGAGTGAAAAGCTGTTTAGTAGGTGAGGCCAAATGCACACCCCAAGAAGTCAAATTAAACCGGAAAAAAGATAGTTTTTGCATCACAATTTTGTATCTCTCTCCATGTTCTCACATATTAAAATTTTAAGATCAATATTCCGAAGATATGTTATAATATATATATATATATATATATATATATATATATATATATATATATATATATATATATATATATATATATATATATATATATATATATATATTATATATATATATATATATATATATATATATATATATATAAATTATACATGTGTTTACACATTTTGAGTGAAGAATAAATAATTTAATTTTTTTCTTATAAAATTGTTAAATTTATTAAAATAATAGAAATTTTTTAAATATGCTTTTTCAAAAATTTAATCGTCAAAAAAAAAAAAAAAAAAAATATATATATATTATATTATATATATATATATATATATATATATATATATATATATATATATATATATATATATATATATATATATATATATATATATATATATATATATATATATATATATATATATATATATATGCACTCAGCTGTTGGATTCTACATTAAAAAGCAAGCTTCTGGAAGAAAGTTTCGATGAAAATCAGACTCAGTATTCCAGTGATTTTGAAGAACTATCGTCCACCTCTCCTAGTCATCCTCTTGAGGAATTAGAAGAGCGAGCTCTAGAAACGCTAATAAGCAAAATCAGGAAGGTAAAACTTATATTTTGAATAATTCTCATATATATATATATATATATATATATATATATATATATATATATATATATATATATATATATATATATATATATATATATATATATATATATATATATATATATATATATATATATATATATATATATTATATAAAAGTGATGGAACTATACCAAAATTTCAACTGATACCGATACCAATTTTTTTTTACTGAACTCATGAAGGTTGAAACAAGATTGAAAATATTCAATGATCATGTAGCATTTAGGTTTTCTGCTATCTGTAATACCTAGTTATTTTGTAGTAACGTTGCTAAACAAAACATTTGATAGGTGTATAGAGTTGGTGCCAACAAGACTTTGCATCGGACTTGCCCTAGTGCATGGTCTATTTTCTTTATTAATTTCTGCAACATTCGCGGTCTTCAATACAATTTCCATTTTGTTGAACACCACCTCTCTTCTTTTAGACCTAACCTCTTATTCCTCTTATGTCAATTTAAACTTTGCTTCTTCCCCTTCCCTCCACTAGTTTTTTCTTTTCAGCACAATTGTCATTTTACCTTCTTCAAAAACTGAACTTTTTGCGCAGACTTTTCCCATATTTCAACTTTAGATGATTTCGGAGCTATACTTCTTCCTTCAACCCTCCCCCTCCAACTCATTTATGTCTGAAATTGTAATTTCTACTGAAGAAGTCCATTTCTGCTCTCTCTTTGCTTTACACTAAGAAGGCGTACGGTACTGATGGTATCCCTCCTGTGGTTTTCAAAATTTGTGCTTTTTAGTTTGCACCCTGCCTTGGTAAACTATTTCTCCTTTGTCTTTCTATTTCAACCTCCCTTTCTTGATGAAAATGTGCTCCTATTCAGCATGTGCCGAAAAAGGGGACCTCTCCATCTCTTCAGCTACCGTCCCATTTCTTCAACCTCCGTTCTTTTTAAACTTTCTTGTTAAGAGTTGGAAAGATCTTATATCTTCTAATCTTATCTTTGTTCACCAAATGGTTTTCCTAAAAAAAATTCTACTGGTGATTTTCTTTCCCTTCTCTCTGGCTCTTGGTCCTCCTCTCTTCGACTTTTCAGTAAATCTTATTGCGTCGCGCTAGACATATCGAAAACCTCCAATAGAGTGTTGCATAAATCTTTGATTTTTAAACTTCCCTCTTTCGGAATTTATGCTCCATGATATTTTCATTCCGGTCATTCTATATAAGCTGTTGTAGACTGTCACAGTTCTTTAAAATATATTAATAATGGTATTCCTCAGGGATCTGTCCTAACTCCAACTCTTTTTCTAGTTTTAATTAAAGACCTACTTAAATTAGGCTCCCATGCTAATGACTCCATCCTTCATTACTCTTTCCAATTTAAAAGACGCCACTCCCTTCGGCAGTTAATTGACGCAAGAATGGTGGCCTTAGAGCAACTGACCTCTGACCTTTCTCGTATTTCAATCTACGAAAGAGAAAATAAGGTTGTTTTCAATGTCTTAAAAATTCAGTTCCTCCATCTCTCTACTCGCCACAACTTTCCATACAACTATGACATCTTCAAAAACATACATACAACTTAATCCTTCGTCAGTCCTTAATTTTTTCGGTGTTTTTTTTTTCGTGATTTTCTTAGAAGGAACACATTACTTCTCTTTCTAAACAAGCTTCCAAGAGATTGCATGTTCTGAGGCACCTTTGTAATTTTTCCACACGATCCGAGTTGCTTGCTCTTTATATAGGTGTTACTCGCCCCTTTATGAAGTATACGTCACATATCTGAAATGGTCAACTCATACAGCTTTCCTTGAAAAGGTGGAGTCTAGGGCTTTTCGTCTTAACTTACGCTCCCACTAATTCTCTAGTCTCTTTTTGCCATTCGAATTGTTGTTTTCATCCTCTCTATACTTTCTCTATTACAACAAACACTGCTCTTCTGAACTCTCACGTCGCATAGCTCCTCCATTGAGAAGGGCTTAAGCTGCACGCTTTTTCACCCGTTGTCATCTTTCTCGGTCCAACTCTCCAACAACAGACCTAACAGGTTTCAAAGAAGCTGGGAGTTCTGTTTAGACTGCGACAATTTTTTTCTTCCTCGCAGTTACTCCAATTATACGAGGGTCTCATCAGCACTTGTATGGAGTACTGCTCTCATAGCTGGGGTGACTCGAGTTTCACCAGTCTTTTTGAAAAGATTAAGTCAAAGGTTAAAAGCCATAAACTGTTCCGCTCTTTCTAATTCACTTGACTCTTTATATTTGCGACGTGACGTTGGTGCCTTGTCTCTTTTCTATAGGTACTACAGCTCCAAATGCTAGAGGGAACTATCAACCCGTATACCTCTACCTTTACATCGTCCTCTTAACACGAGGGGTGCATTGTCTGCGCATCAATTTTGCGTAGATATAAGAAACTCCAGGTTTGTCCGCTATAGTGCCTCCTTTCATGCCATCTCTGTTTTGTGAAACTCTCTCCCATCTTCTATGTTTCCTGCGGAATTTAATCTCAATTTCTTTAAAGCCCGCATCTGCGCTCACCTAAGAAATTTGCGTTAGGTTGGACCTGCAAGGGTCGTTTTTTATTTTTTTATTTTTTACTCTTTTACTTTATTTTTATTCTTCTAACACCCCTTCCTTGAATATGGCCTTGCCCGTGAGTGGTGGTGATATATATATATATATATATATATATATATATATATATATATATATATATATATATATATATATATATATATATATATATATATATATATATATATATATATATATATATATATATATATATATATATATATATATATATATGGGTGACAGGACGAGTAACCCGGCCCTATAATTATTACTTACTGCTTGTAACAACTCCAGAACCAGCATGGGAAACCGCAGCTCCGAGAAGCTTGATATTCGAGAAAGCTCTTTGAGAAAGCGTTTAGAGGATAGATGGAGAAGGTGCTCGTCCCACATCAGAAGAACCCAGAGCAGGGTAGAGTTTGACAGTAAAAGGAAAAGGATTAGAAATTTATAAAAAGGTCTAGAATGTTATTTATTTCCAAGACGATCAGGGATACCAGTAGGGAGTTGCACCCACTACTCAAGGTCATTTTGGATGGAGAATTGAAAGACACGTTCACCGGTTTTATCTTGAAATCTAGGAGAAAGTCATTGGCAGTGGTGAACATTGAAATCACCTAATATGATAATTTCTGAGAAAGGAAAGAAGAAAGAATGTTCCCTGTTTTGGAGTTTAGACAGATAGTCAGTAAATTAGGAGATAAATAAACAGAACAAATGAATTTAGGCGTAGAATGGCAAGATAGTTTAGCCACAAAGTGGAAAATTTTGAAGACACAATTTAGAAACGCGAGAGTAAACAAAATTGTAGCTCACATATGCATAATAACTTCCTTTTGCTGAAAATTCAATATAGACAGTAAGATGAAGCAGAAAATGGTTTGCTATCAGAACGCTAAAGCATCTGAGTTTTGATCAAGTAGAAGAGGTTAGGTTTTAAATTAGAGGTGGTGTTCAACAAAATGGAAATTATAGACCATTACACTAGGGCAAGTCGGATGCAGTCTTCGTGGCACCAACCCTATATCACTTATCAACTTTTGTTTAGGGACATGACTAAAAAATAACTAGGCGTATTGCAAATAGCAAAAAACCTAAATTTTATGACCACTGAATATTTTCAATCTAGTTTTAACCTTCATGAGTTTAGTAAAAAATATGTATCGGTACTAGGTATCAGCTAAAGTTTTGGTATTGCTCCATCCCTAATATATATATATATATATATATATATATATATATATATATATATATATATATATATATATATATATATATATATATATATATATATAATATATATATATATATATATATATATATATATATATATATATATATATATATATATATATATATATATATAGAACCTGAATTTCGAAGAAATAGAGAGATGTTTAGAAGAGTTTCCTTCGTTTAATGCCGATGAATCATATGTAAGTGAGATGGATGAAACAACCTCCTTATTTTCACGCAAGTTTCTCGATGACACCGTCGAAGAACCTACCCTATGCACAGCGGTATTGGAAGAACCAGTCGAAAAGAAAAGAAAAGAGACCTTGGATCCACCTACCTCATGCGTATCTGCAGGGAAAGAACCAGTTGAAAGGAAAAGAAAAGAGACCTTGGATCCACCTACCTCGGTATCTGCAGGGAAAGAACCAGTTGAAAGGAAAAGAAAAGAGACCTTGGATCCACCTACCTCATGCGTATCTGCAGGGAAAGAACCAGTTGAAAGGAAAAGAAAAGAGACCTTGGATGAACCTATCTCATGCACATGGGCAGGGGAAGAACCCGTCGAAAAGAAAAGAAAAGAGGCCTTGGATGAACCTACCCCATGCACATCTGCAGTGGAAGAACCAGTTGAAAAGAAAAGAAAAATGACCTTGGATAAACCTACTCAATGCACATCTGCAGGGGAAGAACCAGACGTAAAGAAAAGAAAGGAGATCTTAGATAAACCTATAGTAAGTACTTTTACTGAAAATGGAGCTTCTCCTAAGAAGAATACAAACTTCAAGTTTTTTACACCCGAAGAGAATCCTAATAGGGACAAATTAGCTAGCCTTTCTGAAAATTATGAAGGAGCTGTAAATGCTCGTCAAAATGTGGATGTTTACGAGGAAATTGAAGATGCTGTTCCAGATTTGAACTCTTTTCCCCCTAAGCCTTCAATTCTTTTTGACAGAAAAAGCGCATTTTCGTTGGAATACAATATTGAAGGGTACCACACTTCCTCTATCTCTCAAGAGTCTGTAGTTATTCAAGTCAGTAAACTAAATGAACTTCAAAAAAAAATGGGGAACTTATGCCATTTTTGTGACTCTGAAAAAGTGGTATATAATATAAGAAAGACCGAAAAAACATGTTTTTGTTCAGTATTAGAAGGGAAATGTACTCAATGTCGCAAGACACTTGGTCATGTTAAAATACATGAGTCCATAAGTTTGCCTATGGGAAAAGGGACAAGAGTAAACACAGATGTAATGGCCTTGAAACTGAGTATTGGGGCTCTTGATGCAGGAGTAGGATATACGGCTATGCATAAACTTTTCTCGAGCATAAATCTACCAACAATATCGAAACGGTCAGTTTAACAGAAATATAACTTTTATTTTGAATGCTATAGAAGACCTAGTCAGAATGATGAAAGATCAGGCCGCAAAGATAGTTACAGATTACTATCTGAAGATGGGTTTTAAGCACAAGGATGGTATGATGAATGTTCAAGTGTCATTTGATGGCACATGGTTGACAAGAGGATATACATCCTTGATTGGACTTGGATTTATTGTTGAAGTTGAGACTGGCATTATATTAGATTATCATGTGTTGAGTAAGTATTGCAATATCTGCAATCAACATAAAAAAAAAGAAAAATGCATGACCCAGCAGCAGATAGAAGAATGGAAAGAGAATCATAAACCAAATTGTCATGCGAATTATGACAAAACAAAATCGTCGGCGTCCATGGAAGGAGAAATAGCAGAAATTTTATTTGCACGATCGACAGACAGAAATTTAAGGTACACGCAGATTGTATCGGACGAAGATTCCTCAACTTTCGATCGATTGCGAAAACTAAATCCCTATGGAAATGCTTACCCAATTATGAAAAAAAAACTGTCTGAACCACATAAATAAGAAAGTATATCGACAACTTGACAACATTAGGACAAAGTATAACCATCTTGGAAAAGGCGAAGGAAAACTATCGCAGAAAACTGTCACCTTCTTCGCTAACTCTTATAGAATATTTGTTAAAAAATATTACAATAATCACACATTACTTAAAAAAAATGTCCTTGCCTCAATTTTTCATCACGCAGCAACTGACCAACACCCGTTTCATCAACTCTGCCCAAAAGGACAAAATTCTTGGTGCAAATACCAGAGAGATTTGTTCAATAATATCGAAATCAGTAATGACTGGCACAAAGACAAGAACAACAGAAAATATTGCTTAGGACAAGAACCAGCATTAGCTGTATTGAAGGTCATGCTTAGCATGATTACAGAGAAAGTACTCTCTGTTGTCTCTTCTAGAACGCAAAATATAAACGAAAGCCTGCATTCACGGGTGTGGGGAATAGTTCCAAAATCGAAATTCAGGGGTTCTAACCAGGTAAAGTACGCAACAGCACGAGTGTCCCTTATTCACAATTGCGGAGAAGAAAGCTGCGAACATCTTTGAAGTGCTTCGGATTAGAGTCAGGAGAACATTTACAAAAGAGGGAGGAACAACGAATGAAAAGGAGCTTGAGATCACAGACAAAAGTTAAAAGGGCAAAGAGAAAAAAAATTGATGATGACGATTACACACCTGGGGGTTTTGGACATGAATGATGATCATGATAACTATATATATATATATATATATATATATATATATATATATATATATATATATATATATATATATATATATATATATATATATATATATATATATATATATATATATATATATATATATATATATATATATATATATATATATATATATATATATATATATATATATATATATATATATATATATATATATATATATATATATATATATATATATATATATATATATATATATATATATATATATATATATATATATATACTTTATTGCAAAAAATTTGTTCTATAAAACTTTCATATCTTCGATTTATTTAGGCAAAATTAGGATTTGTTGAGTAGTTAGTGGTTGATCTGATGTACCTACCCTTTTTTAAAAAAAATAAATAAATAAAAAAAAGATACTTTAAATACTTTAAATTGTTTTATAATATTATTATTTTTGAATGGTCAAAATTAGTAAGTAAAAACAATAAATAAAATTTGTCAAAAATTTTTACTTTTAGTACATTGAAAGAGTTACCTTTAAGCTTTTAAATTAGACCTTATGCAGAAAAAATATGACATCTTTTATATAGTATATTTACCTCACCAAGTTACAAGAAAATCAAATTAGGGTCTATGTATTTTTTCCCCATTTAGTGGCTGATTTGGCTTGAAATGACCCGATATATTATATATATATATATATATATATATATATATATATATATATATATATATATATATATATATATATATATATATATATATATATATATATATATATATATATATATATATATATATATATATATATATATATATATATATATATATATATATACAGTGGCGGCTCGTCATTATGGGCTCCGGGGCTGCAGCCCCTCCAAATTAAAAATACCAGGCGTAGGATGTTGATATAAATATGAAATTTTTGTCAGAGAAAAGTGATTTAAATTCATTTTTTAACAACTTAATACATAAAAAGTATAAATCATTAAAGAAAATAAGAAGTAAATGCATTTGGGAACTTCAAATTTTTTAGTACGATATTATTTTTCAAGCATTGCCATTATTTAAAAAATGGGCTGTAAAATTTTCGCCCAAATAAGACAGATTTAGCAACCACGGAATATGTAGCAACTTACGACAGTTGTTTAAAGTCTCATCTCGAGGGAGGTTATTTTTTTAATTGTGGAAGAAAAATTACAAGTTTTATGTTTTTTTTTTTCTTGTTCGATATATATATATATATATATATATATATATATATATATATATATATATATATATATATATATATATATATATATATATATATATATATATATATATATATATATATATATATATATATATATATATATATATATACATTATGCCAGATGCACTTCTACATACTTAAATATAATATTACAAAAACTATTTAAAAGTACATTAAAAAGGCTAACATTTTTGTAATCCTTGCAGAATTTTAAGTAAGAATAATTGGGAATAGAAAAAAATCTTATAATAATTTTAATACGTACGTAATAATTGTTTTTTTTTATGCTTGAAAGACGTACGTTTGGCAAGTCTGTTTTTGTGAGATAAATTTTTCCAATTTTGAAGGAAGATAAATTTAGCGATTGAGTAAGAATAGTGTAAAAAAATGTGAAATTTATATAATTTGGTGTAATATGACAGTATGCTTTTAAAACATTATTTATATGAAAGCAATTACAACTCCGATGACAACGTCTGAAGCAGAGAGATGTTTCTCGACTTTGAATAGAATAAAAACTATTAAATGTAGTACCATGTATTAGCGATGTTTTCAATAGAGAGCGAAATGGTTTAAAATACCAGATTTCAATGAAAAAATAATTGAAAACTTTTCGACATCTAAAATTCAAAGAACTAATCTTATTTTTAAATAATAATATCAGCAAGCTTTCCAAGAACTAATCTTATTTCTAAATAATAATAATAATAATAATAATAATAATAATAATAATAATAGGCCTAAATGAAATGAAAGCTAAATAATAATAATACGAATGTCAAAACATTTGCATTGATATATAGATTCTTCCAGTATATCGATATTTCCAGAATAAGTAAGGTACGTTTGAAATTTGATATATATATATATATATATATATATATATATATATATATATATATATATATATATATATATTATATATATATATATATATATATATATATATATATATATATATATATATATATATATATATATATATATATATATATAATATATATAATATATTACACACACACACACACACACACACACACACACACATATATATATATATATATATATATATATATATATATATATATATATATATAATATATATATATATATATATATATATATATATATATATATATATATATATATATATAAACTTGCAGCCCCTCCTTGCCAAGTTTACACGAGCCGCCACTGTATATATATATATATATATATATATATATATATATATATATATATATATATATATATATATATATATATATATATATATATATATATATATATATATATATATATATATATATATATATATATATATATATATATATATATATAGGGATGGAGCGATACCAAATATTTTTACCGACACCGATACCCGATACCTGAAAATATACCGATACTTTATCCATTCATATACCAAAATTTTTTTACCGATACCGATACTAAGATTTCAAATTCACTGATACCCGATACCTGAAAATATATACCGATACACTTCACTCCATCCCTAATTTTTTATATATATATATATATATATATATATACAGTGGGCGGCTCGTGTAAACTTGGCAAGGAGGGGCTGCAAGTTTTTATATATATATATATATATATATATATATATATATATATATATATATATATATATATATATATATATATATATATATATATATATGTGTGTGTGTGTGTGTGTGTAAAATTTTAAACTATTTTATATATATATATATATATATATATATATATATATATATATATATATATATATATATATATATATATATATATATATATATATATATATATATATATATATATATATATATAAATTTCAAACGTACCTTACTTATTCTGGAAATATCGATATACTGGAAGCATCTATATATCAATGCAAATGTTTTGACATTCGTATTATTATTATTTAGCTTTCATTTCATTTAGGCCTATTATTATTATTATTATTATTATTATTATTATTATTATTATTATTATTATTATTATTATTATTTAGAAATAAGATTAGTTCTTGGAAAGCTTGCTGATATTATTATTTAAAAATAAGATTAGTTCTTTGAATTTTAGATGTCGAAAAGTTTTCAATTATTTTTTTTCATTGAAATCTGGTATTTTACACCATTTCGCTCTCTATTGAAAACATCGCTAATACATGGTACTACATTTAATAGTTTTTATTCTATTCAAAGTCGAGAAACATCTCTCTGCTTCAGACGTTGTCATCGGAGTTGTAATTGCTTTCATATAAATAATGTTTTAAAAGCATACTGTCATATTACACCAAATTATATAAATTTCACATTTTTTTACACTATTCTTACTCAATCGCTAAATTTATCTTCCTTCAAAATTGGAAAAATTTATCTCACAAAACAGACTTGCCAAACGTACGTCTTTCAACATAAAAAAACAATTATTACGTACGTATTAAAATTATTATAAGATTTTTTTCTATTCCCAATTATTCTTACTTAAAATTCTGCAAGGATTACAAAAAATGTTAGCCTTTTTAATGTACTTTCAATAGTTTTTGTAATATTTAAGTATGTAGGAGTGCATCTGAATAATGTAAATATATATATATATATATATATATATATATAATATATATATATATATATATATATAATATATATATATATATATATATATATATATATATATATATATATATATATATCGAACAAGAAAAAAAAAAAAAACATAAAACTTGTAATTTTTCTTCCACAATTAAAAAAAAACCTCCCTCGAGATGAGACTTTAAACAACTGTCGTAAGTTGCTACATATTACCGTGGTTGCTATATTTGTCTTATTAGGGCTTGAAATTTTACAGCCCATTTTTTAAATAATGGCAATGCTTGAAAAATAATATCGTACCCAAAAATTTGAAGTTGCCAAAATGCATTTACTTCTTATTTTCTTTAATGATTTATACTTTTTATGTATTAAGTTGTTAAAAAATGAATTTAAATCACTTTTCTCTGACAAAAATTTCATATTTATATCAAAATCCTACGCCTGGTATTTTTAATTTGGAGGGGCTGCAGCCCTGGAGCCCACAATGACGAGCCGCCACTGTATATATATATATATATATATATATATATATATATATATATATATATATATATATATATATATATATATATATATATATATATATATATATATATATATATATATATATATATTATATATATATTATATTATAATTATAGAATGGCAGAATGGAATTATTACAAGAATTCCCTCACAAAGGATGGACTTTAGGGGGTTTAGACACTCTGCTAAAGAAAATTGATGAAACTGCAAGCACTAAATGAAAAGCAGGAAACGAGCGTCCCGTTTAATGCTTACAGTTTCATCAATTTTCTTTAGCAGATTGCCTAAACCACCTAAAAGTCTATTCTTTGTGAGCGAATTCATGTAATAATTTCATTCTGCCATACTTCTTCTCCATTCGATAATGTTTAATAAGAATTTTTTCTTCTTCGGTAAAAGGCATTATCTCAAGGATATAAATTTCTGAAATAAAACCATTGAAATTAAGCTTTTTATATAGCTAGAAAAAAAATCATCAAAAATCAACAAATAAAGGTAAGAGTTTTTAAAATTTTCTCAAATATAAATAAACCATCAATTATGCCCTTATCTAATTTTGAACTATCTACGTTGGATAATTATCGAGTTCTTGATAATTTTGAAATGCATGTTTTTTTTTAACCACCCTGTATTACTGTTAAGTGAACCAATTTTTGAGATCGTCCTCACTCGACCATCTTCAATTTTAGTAAAATTTGGTACACATGTTTATATGCCCTAGAAACAAGGACCTGACAAATTTTAGGTCCCCTGCAGGAGCCATTTCCCAAGGAAATAGTGACCCTGGAGTCCCCACCCCCTAAAATGTTAAAAATGTCAAATGACACATATCACTAATTTTGGGTGATAATTTTGAGAAAACTATTAAATTGGAGATTATGAAAACACATACAGACCCTTGTTCATTAAACATTATCTGAAAGTTCAAAGGGTGAAAATTGTATAGTTTTTCAGCAAATTAATGGCAGTCAGGAAAAAATGCATTTTTAAAAAAAAAATTGACTGAAATTTGATGTGGCATAGTCAGAGCAAAATATTTTCAAGGATTCTTGCTTAACATTTCTATTAAGCAGTTGCATTTTATTAGTTTGTAAATGTTTCAGCATCCATAATACCTTTTTTGACGAGATATTATAGCCTTAACATAGCCCATAAAAATATTTTTACCCAAATTTGCCTATTTTTGAACTAACAAAGCAAAAATATATCGGAACAGATTTTCTAGATATTACCATCAATAGAAACAGCACATATATATATATATATATATATATATATATATATATATATATATATATATATATATTATATATATATATATATATATATATATATATATATATATATATATATATATATATATATATATATATATATATATATATATATATATATATATATATATATATATATATATATATATATATATATACCGGTGGGCAAAGGTTGGAGGCCTACAAAATTGCACCGGAGTTTGAAAAAATCCATCCTGCCAAGCAAAAAATTTTCAATGGTTCCTATGAAATATCCTATTGGCACCTATAGGACCAATGAACCTGTTTCCTATCTGAACCCATCGTATGATAAGATCAGTTTTTTCATAGAAACCATAGGAAAATTTATTATAAGGTATATTTGAAATTCCCTACGAAGCTTATTGGAACAATGTATTTTCCAATTAAAAAAAAAAAAAAAACCAATGAAAAATAGTGTGTTTTAAAATTAATGTTAAATTATAAACTATGGCCTTTAGCAGACATTTTCAGTGTTAATGTAACCATCATGTATATATACAATGTATTTACAACCTAACTGTAAACTATGTATCATATTTGAATACGAAACTTAACGGAGTAAATCACTAACCTAATATTTCTCGAAAATGAAGTCTCTCGCGCGCCACCTGTTGAGCCTAAAACGAACACATGGACGAAGATTCGAAACACTTACCTTTGAACCATTTTCCAACGCTCTACCCATGAGCCACGCTGAAGATCCTGTTTTACTTTAATAATAAATTTTGGGGTTCAATTTTATTCTAATACGTTAAATTGTTGTTTATTATTACTTGTTTTCTTACTAAAATTCCAACCAAGTTGCCACTTTTCAGAGAACTGGACAATCACGATATTATAAAGATTATTATTGAATTTAGTGGAATAAGACCTACTTTTAAACTTTAAACCTGTAAATGTACCATTTCCTGAATAAAGCTTTATGAATGAATAGTGAAATGGAAACTGATGTGTTTGGTGTTTTGAAAAGAAATGAAATTTTAAGTTCATTTATGTATTAAATAAATTTTAAATTTAGTCTAAAAGTAAAATTAGTTGGAAGGGATTTAAAACTCAGTTTCGGGAGTTTTAATTTTTGACATATAAAAATTTAAAAAATAACATATATATTTTCTTAAATATTAGCCAAATATTTCGAAGTAAAAGTTAAATATTTCTTTAACTTAAAAACTAAATTTATTTTTTAAAAATAAAATCAAAATTTAAAAATGAATATTTTAAATCAAGAAACTAACGCTTACTATTTAGTAGTGCGTAAAAAGGAATTGCAATATTATTAATTAGTTTTTAGTTTTTCCTTAAAATGTTACAATTCGTTGCAAGTAAATCATATAATTTATTAACAGATGTAGCAATACTACGAGCTGATTCCGCCATACTTTGAGCCGATTCTGCAATAATATCTACTGACGAATTTAATTTTTGAATTTTTCTCACAACGTTATCATCTTCCGACGGAGATTCTCTTTTTCTTGCTTTAATTAAATTTTCAAGAAGTTTTAATTTTCTTTCTTCAATAGATTCTCTCTCCTCTAAACTCGTTCTTTTCCTCTTTCCGTGATATTCTTCAAATTTTGAGGTACTCGGCAATGGAGAAATTGGAGATGGTGAACGAGAAACTGGATAGATTTTTATTTTTTCTGGAAGTAAACTGGAAGATATGTGTTTCTTTGGCTTTGGGGAAGTTCCATAATTATTTCCAACAATTTCATCGATAATCTGTTTTTTACAAATAAAAGAAATTTTATATATATATATATATATATATATATATATATATATAATATATATATATATATTATATATATATATATATATATATATATATATATATATATATATATATATATATATATATATATATATATATATATATATATACACACACACACAGGATCGTCCTAAAGCTCTCGCTTGTATTCTGTTTAATATCTTTGAAATTATCAACTCTCATTTCCAGGATTATCTGGAAACTCGCTCCCTTCTCTCAGATCACCAGTATGGTTTTCTACGCTCAACGTCTAATGGTGATATACTCTCCTACCTCACTATTTATGATCTGGTGTCTTTTGGGAGTCCTGGGTAATGACGTTTGAGATATTCAAAGCTTTTGGCATTTTATGGCAAGAGTTGCTATTCTTTCTAATAGCCCGTGTCGTCGAAATAGATTTTCTTGCATATCTAGGGTTTTGTTCACGCCTATGAGGGTATTCAGGAAATCCAATTAAAAATTTTTTCCGTGAGGCCTAAGTGCTCCCTTATTTGACCTCAAAAATCGGAAAAATTGGTCATAATTGCAATTCGTATAGTTCTGTTGCTATTTGTTCTAAATTGTTCAATGAACAATTTATTTACGGAATAAATGAACAGTGAACAATGTTCATTTACTCTCTAAATAAGTTGACTGCGATTTATATATTTCTTTTTTTACATATCAGGTGCTAGCATGATTCAAATGATAACATGTTGTCTTTGGCCCCCATCTGCAGGAATTGCCAACCAGTTAAGTGAGGCTCTTTTTGACTTGTGGATTCGAGCTGAAGGATGAAGGATTTAAAGCATCAAAGCATGGTATTGGTGCGGAGAAAAGCAAGCAGTTTCTGGATGATTTAAATGAATTATTTGTATTGCTGCATGTCAATGCAAGGATCTGCTTGCTTGTAACTGTGCAAAAGAAATGAAAATTCCAGCTACAGGAAGAGACTTTTTTTTGTTGACAAAAACAGTTCGCAGAATGCAAATTGGCAGAGTAGATACAACTGTAACTGAAATGATGAACAGGAGTTCTGCAAGAAAGTAGCTAATGAAAGAAAAGAAGATTCGAGCAGGAATGCTCCGTGCTGTCTGTAGACATTACTGCCATTGAAGATTCAGCTTCATCACCTGATCATGAGTGGACAGAAAATATAGTTTACGATGATTTCGTTACTCTTGGTGTTTGCAGGAACACAACACAATACCCTACCATTGCATTAGAGGCAGAGAGGTATGGAGTGTCCAACAGAGAAGCAGCAGCTATAGGTACAGAGGCACTAGTTAATTATGGCGCTGTCAGTGCAGATGATAAGACCAATGTTATAGATCCTAAGAAAATCTAGAGAGCACGAGAAGTTAAGAAAAGGCCTTGAGAAAACAACACAGGAAGAATTGGGAATAGTTGCAGTGTTTTTTGATGGCAGGAAAGGCAGCACCCTGATCAAGGGGGGGAAAAAAGGTAGAAGATCACTTTTGTGGTTGGTGAACCCGGAACTGTCTACCTTCAACACATTACTGTGGACAGAGGGACAGATGAGGTTATTGCAGCTGGGCTGCATATAGCATTATCAGACATGGGAATTGTTGACAGCATCATTGCAGTTGGAGCTGACAGCACACCTGTCAACACTGGACCTAAAGGTGGAGCAATTCATCTCTTAGAGCAGCAGCTAGATAGACATCTTCAGTGGTTCATATGCAAGCTAGATAAACCTTTGCAGTGGTTCATATGCAGTCTGTATTTGAATGAACTCCCTCTGGGTCATCTGTGCTAAAAACTCAGGTCCCGGTGAAAGATGGATACGTTTGTGGAGTATCAACATCAAGGCAATTTATGCCATTATATGAATCAAAACAGGACTTTTCTGCACCAGCATTAGACTAAAGTAGATGGAATACTATGCTTGCAAATTTTGTAGTAATTTATTGTTTGAAAATTTACTGTAAATTACTAGTAAGACATTTCTTTTCATTAACCGATTTTTGTTAACTTTAAGGTAAAAAGGGGAACACTTCCTGGACAGATAGAAGATTTTCGATCATATTTTTGAAAAGAGCACGTCTGAGTGGACAAAACTTCATATGTGCATCTTTAATTTCAAACATCTGAACCAGGACGACACGGGCTACTATCTAAGCTCCCTTCCATTGCTTTTTTTCCTTCTCTTTGCTTATTAATGTCCAGTTTTCTCTTAGATTGTCTTATATCACAACTTGATGAAACAACCTCTTAATTTTTTTCCTGTTAAATTTCAACTTTATATTTACCATTCACTAATGATCTTAGCAGTAATTCTAATTACATTTATTCTTATACCGATAACTCTACTTTCCATTTTTCCACTCATTTCACATCTGCTCCCTCTTTTGCATCTGAAGTTGCCACTTGCCGCTCTGGATGAGATTTCCCGGGGTGGGTGGGGTCTCCTTAACCTTGTGAAACTCAGCTGTTTAAAAACTCAAAGCTTTCCTGACCCTCGTATCTCTGCCACATGACTTTGGTATACAATCTCTCTTCTGTAAGTCCTATAATGGCAGGTGCTCGAGGTAACTGACCTTTCACATTCCACCACCATTGCAGAACAAGGAGTGTCACGCACTCGCATCAATTTTGCATGAATATTGTAAACTACAGGCTTGTCACCTTCTATTCTTATATTTATTTTAATCTTAACTTTGAATTTTTATTTATATTTTAATTTAATTAAGGTGTAATGAGGCAGTGTCGTATTTCGTTTAGTGATCTTTCTCTTTTCTCCGACTCTTGGTACTCTGTTATACAGCATTCCTGTGAATCTTTTGCTGTGGTACAAGATTTATCAAAAAGTCTTCAATAAAGCATGACAAAAAGCTTTGATTTCAAAACTTTCCTCCTTCGGAATCTAACCTTTCTCTCTGTGGCCGTCAGTCTAATTTCATTCTTGTTAGTCCTACACCAGTTGTTGACGGCCACCGTTCATTCTTTAAATCTGTTAATAGTGGTGTTCCACAGATATCTGTTCGATCACGAAATATTTCTGTATTTCATTATTGACTTTCTTTCTATTACTTCATTACTAATAAATTCCTAAGCCGAAAACTCTACCCTTTATTACACCTTTCATTTTGAAGTCCGTCCCACCCAACAGCAATTAATTATCGCTAGGAGGGTAGCCCTTGAGCAACTAACCTCTGCTCTTTCTTGAATTTCGCAATGAAGCGGAGAAAACATAAATTGTTTTCAGTACCTGAAAAACTTAATTTCTCCATCTTTCTACTCGATATAATTCCACATAACTATGACATCTTCAAAAGCACACAACCCAAAACTTCATCTGTCATAAATATTCTCAAAGTATCTTTTTCTAGTGATCTTTTTTTGAAAGGATCATATTATCTTTCTAAACAAGTTTCTAAGAGATTAGGTGTTCTGAGGCGATATTAAAATTTCTTCACTCCACTACAGTTGCCAGCCCTTTTTTAAAATGGAGTTGTTCATTCGTGTACAGAACATATTTCACATATCTGGGGTTGTCTCATTCACATAACTCTACATGAAAAAAAGTGAAATGTAAGGATTTTTGTCTGAGCTATTTTACTCTTATTAGCTTTCCCAATATCTTTTTCTGTTAGTGAGTTAACCTCAATATAACATCAATTACAACGGACACTACTCTTCTAATCTCCTGTCGCATACCTCCTCCAATGAGAAGGGCTATTGACATCTTTTTCTATCCGATTCTCTGACATCAGACTTAACCACTTACATGAATTCAGCTTTTAAAGTCTGTAACTCATTCCCTTTATCTATTTCCCAACTTCCTTTGACATACACGCTTTCAAATGCCGTGTATCAAGGCATGTTAGTTTTCAATTTGATCCGTCCAGAGAATTTCCCAACATTGGTGGTGAATGGTAGGCCTTTGGGCTTTGCCCACCAGAGGATATATATATATATATATATATATATATATATATATATATAATATATATAATATATATATATATATATATATATATATATATATATATATATATACAGACCTCAATTGCAATCTACAAACAATTTATACGCCCCACCATTAACTACGCCTCCCCTGTCTGGCACCCTCTGCTCTCCGACCAAAACTTAACGACACTCCAAATAACGCAAAATAAAGCCCTTCGCACCATCACCGGCTGCACACGCACAACCCCTCAACAACACCTACATAACGAAACCAAGATACTACCTATAAGGAATCACCTCGAAATGATAGGCACCCAATTTTACGCAAAAACACGTCTACCCACACACCCATGTCACAATACTCTCCTCCAACCTACCCCACAGAGACTAACACACCCTCCATCGTCCACCGGCGCCTTTTACAAACAGATCCTAAATCACATCCCCCCTCCTCCCCCCAATACCACAACAACCAAACATATACACACTCAACTAACACATTCATACTATGATCAACAGACCTCCAAACAACATCCTAAACGAACCCCCTCCCGAAATAAACCCCGACTTCAACAACCTCCCAAGACACTTACAAACCTCACTTGCAAGATTGAGATGCGGGCACCACCCAAACCTACAACATTACAAACACAAATTCAAAATAAACCAGGCAACATCTCCCACCTGTACTAGATGCGGAATGGCCCCGGAGACCGTGAAACACTTTCTATTACGCTGTCCTTCCAACTCTCGCCCCAAAATCTTCTGGGGCATCACTTCTTTGAAGGATCTCTGGACGAGACCGACTGCGGCAGGAAGCTTCATTAGCGAAGTGTGGCCGCCTCAACATGGGGTGGTCAGGGGGTGAAAAAAAAAAAAAAAAAAAAAAAAAAAAAAAAAAAAAAAAAAAAAAAAAAAAAAAAATATATATATATATATATATATATATATATATATATATATATATATATATATATATATATATATATATATATATATATATATATATATTTGGATGGAGCGATACCAAAATTTTTACCGATACCGATACCGATACCTAAAAATATGCTGATACTTGCCGATACTACTACCGATACCGATGCTTTACTCTTATCCAAAAATTTTGCCGATACAGATACAGTATCGGAAAATATGCCGATACTTCACTCCATCCCTAATATATATAAAATGTTTGAGTTGTGTTTTCGAAGATATCATAGTTGTGTGGAAGATTGTGTTGAGTAGGGATGGAAGAACTGAGTTTTTGAGGGACTGAATACAACCATGATTTTTCCACCACAATTTGAAATACGAGAAAGATCAGGGGTTAGTTGTTCCAAGGCCACATCCTTGTTTCAATTGCTGTTGGGAAGGGCATTTTTCAAAATGAAAGGAGTAATGAAGGGTGGAGTCAACAGCATAGGAGCGGATAGATGATGAAGTAACAGAAAGGTCATTAATGAAAAGAAAAAAAAAAGTGAAGATATGACAGAACCCTGAGAAACTTTACTATTATAGATTTAAAGGAAGAGCGATGGCCGTTTACAACAGCTGCTATAGAACTAGAAAAGAAATCGGAGAGATCACAGAAAGAAGGATAGATTCCGAAAAAGGAGGTTTAGAAATCAAAGCTTTGTGCCGGATTTTATCAAAGGCTTTCAATATGTCCGCGCAACAGCAAAAGATTCACCAAAATGCCGAAG
>SEYY01000262.1:177077-187077 GCA_009176605.1 Armadillidium nasatum
AGAAGCAAATGAAGGTTACAATTTCCTTTCAAGAACTTTGGGAAGAAATAAAAGAAAATGAAAATTTGAAAGTGAAGATTATCAAAGATGAAAAATCTTTATAACTATCATCAAGTCTAATGATGAAGTTGAAAAAAAAAATTACTAACTGACCACACAGAAATAAAAGACACTGAAAAACATCATGTGAATGAAGTTAAATGGATTTGAAGTAAAATAAAAGTGACTAATATACTGAACAAAGAACTAGTTTACAATCGAAATATTATGTAATGGGACATGAAGGTGGTAAAAAGGTGAAAAATGTAAGATAAGAAAGAGTAGGGGACGAGAGAGAGGAAGATCTGGTTTAAGATTGATAAAAATAATAGGATACATAAATGTATTATTGGTTTATTTTAATTAAGTCAAGTTTATGCTTAGATTTTGGTTACAAAATTATTCTACATAACTCAGTATAAATTTTATCAAATGGCAGGAGAATTAGGAGGAAACGTGTTTTAAAAATGCTCTGTATAGCAAAAGGCATATATATACTTTCTTTTACCACACCTCTCATATATATATATATATATATATATATATATATATATATATATATATATATATATATATATATATATATATATATATATATATATATATATATATATATATATATATATATTATATATATATATATATATATATATATATATATATATATTATATATATATATATATATATATATATATATATATATATATTATATATATATATATATATATGAATGTGTTAAATATTAATATACAGTATATGAAAAAAGAAAAGATTGTAAGAACTGATGTAGTGAAAATACTTTCAAAGAATCCCTTTATAAGAGCATTAAGTAGGTAATTTATTCCTATTTTTTGTATTAATATAAATCATTACAAAAATGAAAATGAAATTATGAGAATACTATAAAGAGAGACCTATGGGCAATGCTTACCAGCTGTTGAAGGAATGCTTTCTTCTTCAATCAGTGAAATCTCAGATTTTTCAGGATCTATTGGACTCGCCACTTTTTCATCGTCATTCTTCTCTTTTTCTATTCTTATAAACTCCTTCATAATTTCTATATATATATATATATATATATATATATATATATATATATATATATATATATATATATATATATATATATATATATATATATATATATATATATATATATATATATATATATATATATATATATATATATATATATATATATATATATATATATATATATATATATATATATATATATATATATATATATATATATATATATATATATATATATATAGGAACCGACCGGGGCTGGAATTTGGCCGGGGCCGGGGCCGGGGTCACCCAAATTTGGCCGGGGCCGGGGCCGGGGTTATGGCCGGGGTTTCCTAAAATTTGTAAAGAGGTCAAAAGCACTGAAATTTTAGGTTAAGAAAATTAGATATAAGGTTTATTTAATTGTAAGGAAGGAGTAGAATAGCCAACATTCACTTAAATTAATGATTACATGCATTTTCTCTAAAAAAAAAATCAGAAAATTACAGTTTTGTATATTTAAAGTTTAAAAAAAGTACAAAAATTTAAAAAAAAATTATTCTAATTCATAATAGTGATTTAACACGTTTACCTAGGTAAGACCCAAAGGTAAAGTTTGAAAAATGTAAGATATAAAATTATCAATTTAACCTGTATTTATACATATCATTGTTATTTTATTGCTATGTATCAAACTTGTATCATTTAGCTGCATTATTTAAAAATTATTATTTTGTTTATACTTTCAGTCAATATGGCTAAAAGATCAGCTTCTGCAGTATTTGAATACTTTACAATGTTTCAGGATAGGCTCGAAATAGCTAAATGTAACATCTGCAGTCAGAAAATTAGAAGAGAACCTCCGGGTGCTACAAGTAAAAAAAAATTTCAACCAAATCTTTTTGGAGTATCTAAAATCAAAACACAAAGATGAACATTCACTAGCAGAAAAGGAGCGGTCAAAAGAAACAGAAAAGAAAAAAATCTTAATTTTCTTAATATTTTGTTTGAAATTTTCAAAATATGTGAATTTTTTCACGAAGTTCTGAGTTGATTTCGAGCATTTTTTTGAGTCTATAACGGTTTGAAACTTATTTGGACCCAAAGTTGAAAAAAAATGAATAACTTGGTCAAACCACTGGTCCACATGAGCTGAAAATTTAACTGAATACCTTTGCCCAATTTCTTGCATTGGTGGGAATAGATTTTTAATATCACGTCTAGAAATTTTTTTTTTGCAAAAATCGTACCCTTCTGGAGGAAAAAAAATTTAAAAAAAAAAAAAAAAAAAAAAAACCTACTATTTTTTTTTATTTGTGAATATTGTTTAGAAGAGGAACAGGGCAACAATTTTTATTCTGTGCATTTTTAAATGCCCTTTGTTTGAAGCGAGATATAGCCCCTCAAACTTTGGGAATTTTTGAAATTTGGCCAAAAATGGACCTTTTTGAAGGCTATATCTCAAAACCAACGAATCTCATCGAATAAAGTACATAGAGGAATTTGTAGCCCCACCCCTCCTCTATACACACCAAAAATAGGAAATGTTATAGTTGTATTTTTAAAAAAAAGATTTCGTCTGAAAAGGTGGATTTTTTTAGTTCAAAAAATTTTTTTTTCTATAGTTGGTCAGTTTTTGGCTTATAACATTTTTTCTATAACTCTGGAAACAAAAGTCTATTAGAGGCTTTTGTAGCCCATATAATTTTGAATAAATAGTCCAACTTTCAGCTCATTATAAAAAGTGGTTTGGCACCACCATTCTATTGAAAAAGGGTAAAATTTCCACAAAAAAAATTTTTTTTTTTAACCGTAATAGACTCGGAAAAACGCTAGAAATGGACTTTTCTTACCGGTAAAAAATCTATATACACTGAAAGTTTCAGCAGAATCGGCTGAAAATAAAAAAAAGAAATTTTTTTTTTGTATAATTTGCCATTTTAACCCCGGCCGGCAACCCCGGTTTTCCCTGATTTTTAGCCGGGGCCGGGGCCGGGGCCGGGGTCAGTAAAAATGGCCGGGGTTGGCCGGGGCCGGGGCCCCGGTCGGTTCCTATATATATATATATATATATATATATATATATATATATATATATATTATATACTATTATATATATATATATATATATATATATTATTTATATATATATATATATATATATATATATATATATATATATATAAAGTTGAGATTGCTTCGTTCCTTATGAACTTCAATCTAATCAGAAAGGTTAAAGCCAACACCAAGGGTTTCCACATATCATTTATTATAGTGTGAACGTTTCAAACCTTAACGCGGTCCGTCTCCAGTACAATCTAAGTTTTAAAAATTTATAATTTAAAATATAAACAATCAATCTTATCAATCATCAATGATGAATCATCCCAATCTAATTCTAGCATGTCATTCATTTGAGTCGCCTTTGTCTGTGGAGACACTTGATCAAGAATTGAATCATTAGACATATATCTACTGCATCCCATCGGAATCCAGAACTTTCAAGTTTGCTCTTCTGTTTTTAGAATCTGTCTCTCTATCACTAGAATTTTCCTCAGGAGTTGTACTCCTAGTCAATGTTGAACAACGAACGCGACGAAAGTCGGGAGAGTATACACGTGCAATTGGCACACTTGAAGAGCCATTTCTTGAATTCCAGAACAAGGCAGATGTCATTTTTTTTTTTTTTTTTTTTTTTTTGAAATCAAGAAATGAAAAAGTCTTTCAAACTTGCATATAAGTTACTGGAAAATGCTGCAGCCACTTGCGAAATCTATCTTCATGAATAAGGATATTCAATTCGCATAAATTTTGATACAAAGAACAAAAATAAGTTAAACCCCAATGACAGTATCAAATTGCTCTGAAATTAAAAAGTCCTGATTTTGATGTGTCAAAAATAAATGTCATTTCTTCACAGCCAAAATGAAAAAGTTTTCAATGAAATTATGTTCCCTAATAAGATTTTTATTATTATGTGTTACAACTTTCCTATTTCATTCAATATATTTTAAATTTGATTATTTTGTTTCATTTATGTGCATTTTCTTTTCATTTTGTATAGTTGATTAATCAAGTACAATAAACACTTCTCAGTGTGGATGAATGTATTCCAAATTCAAATAGACAAATGAACTACTCTCATTTTAAATGTTCATTTTGTTTTCTGGATTTATTGGAATTTAAGAAAAATATTTGTATAGCGATTGGTGTAAATATGAAATACATTTAGTTTATTTTCCCTCACTACTGTAAATTATAATTCTCATTTATATTTGGTGTCTAAACAATAAAAAAATATACTAAATAAATGCAGTTTAGGTAATGTATTGTCATTTATTCAAATGTTAAACCCACTGGGTTAGTTAAAAAACTTTCTTAACCTTGGAATTATTATAAACATGAAAATGAAGTTATGAATAGTGTTAAAAAAAAAAAAAGAACTATTTCCAGTGCTTACCAACTGTTGAACGAATGCTTTCATCTTCAACCAATGAAATCTCAGGTTTTTCAGAAACTGTAGTAGTCAAATTCTCACTTCCACTTTTCTCTTCATTCAAAAGTTCTTTTCTTATAAACTCTTTCAAATATTCTGGATCTAATATTGTGGATATATATATATATATATATATATATATATATATATATATATATATATATATATATATATATATATATATATATATATATATATATATATATATATATATATATATATATATATATATATATATATATATATATATATATATATATATATATATATATATATATATGGTGCACAAACCAATACTTAGTCATGTATTTCACATTTGGTTGTGCCCAAGTATATTTTACAAATTAAATATCTTTTAGGAATAATAAATGCAAATATAATACTAATAACTTTTTTATGTTTGTGTTTATTCAAAAAATATTCAATTCCATTTTCCAGTAAGTATTAACAAAGTTTAGCTACTCGCGTTTATGTTTTAACATGATTACAATTTACAAGAAGATTCTTTAGCTAGCTACAATATAAAGAATAAAAATAATGAAAGAAGATACCTCAATTAATCAGCAGAAAGGACAAAATTTAAAATACGCTTTTATTCAAACATGACATAATATACTCCTTAAAGATATAAAGACATCATTTTGTAGTCGAATTCAAAGTATCAGCCAAATTAACCAATACCGATACCCAAAAAAATGGCCGATACTGCCGATACCGATACTATCGGTACATTTCTAGTATGTATAAAGCTTCAAGGTGATCTAGATTGACTTGGATGGGCAGATAAGTGGCAAATGAATTTTAAGTGTAAAAAAAATCAAAATCCTTCATGTTAGTTACTCAAATGAAAGATTTAATTACTTGAGTGATGATTGGCTTGAGACTGTGAACTAAAAAAAGATTTAGGTATGATAATTAGCTGTAATCTGAAATTGAGTGATCGGTGTTCGGAAGCATGGAATATAGTTAATAAGATGTTAAGTATAATAAATTGCAAAGTAGTTCACAAGAGCAGAGGTTATAAGCAAGCAATAGCTATGTTAGGCCAACATTAGAGTATTGTGCATAAGTTTGGGCTCCACATTTAAGAAAAGACAGATATGCTGAGGAGAGTACCACATTAAGCAACAAGGATGATTTCTGGCTTCAAGAAGAATTGATGGAGCTGGGAATGTTCTCAGTTGAAAGGAGATTTCTCAGAGGGGATATGATACAAGTTTACAAAATATTTGTGTCTGACAGCAATATAGAGATTGAAAAATACTTTATAGTGGACCATGAAAGAGAGACTGGTGGATAAGACAAGAAAATTAAAAAGAAGTCATGCCATCTCGATCTAAGAAAATACTCTTTCAGTAATAGAATTATTATTTTTTGGAATGGCTTGCCACAGGTCTGTGATTATCTGCAGCATTTAAGAGGGGGCTAGATAGATATATGGATGCTTTAGGTATCATATAAGTTATCATATAACTTGACTAAGCCAAATTGGCGGGGAAATATGAAATTTTAGATGAGCTTGTGAATAAGCTACTGAATTTTAGACTAGCTTGTGACTAAGCTAACTGGCAGTTTTGAAGTGGATGTTGGTTTATTGCATGCTGCATGAGTAATTAGTTATATAATGCCATTAGTTAGTACTAAATAAATGTAGGGGCTTAGTTTTTTTATCTTATTTTGCATGAAAGAACTGATAACTAAGGATAGGATATACCTAGTCTTTGTTGCATGTATTAATATTAGAATTATTATGATTTGTTTTTACTGGGGCAGTCTCAATAAGACCGTGTGGCTTTTAACTGTCTCTATTTTTCTAATGTTCTCCCATTCCCCTCATCATCCCTTTCTACAAAAGACACAACAGTATTGATTTTTTTTTAAAAAGATTTTTGTGTCACATTTTTCACCAATAGTTAATATGTTATACATGTAATGATTATCTTGAATTTCATAACTTCCATACTTAATTTAAGCAAACTAAATTTTATTGAATAAGGATTATTTATTCTGCCTAATATTCTACTCTAACCTGGAGAGAGTTTTAAATGGGTAGGTACCAATTTATCAGTTTCTCAAGTTTTGGCTTGTATTTTAGAAGAAAGATCCTTTTTTTGTCCTTATTTCAATTTTCTGGGTTTGCCAAAAATAATTTTGTTTGAATACTGCATTTTATAATTTAAATTACTCTAATAAACATTAATATATTCATATACTAAATTATAAAATTTTTAAAATAAATTATATAGAATTACTATTTAGGACATCAAATGTTAAAAATTCTAATATATATATATAATATATATATATTATATATATATTATATATATATATATATATATATATATATAAATATATATATATAGTAAAATAAATTGACCATACCTAAGTTAATTTTGTTCTTTGTTTCTTCATCAACGTGTTTTACTAATATAATTTTTTCTCCATTAACATATCTTACTAATACAACTTTTTCTCCATCTGCAAAAGAGACTCCATGCAAGGCTGAGTCATCCATTTAAAAATCTTTAATTTCTTATTACCTTTTGCTGAAATTAGTAATAGGCCCTAAGTCAGTTTGGAAATGTTAATATTTTTAGGTTGAAGAATAAGCCTATTCATGATTTAAAATATTTTCAGGTTTAAAAAAAAAAAAAAAAAAAAAAAAAAATTAAAAAAAAATAAAAATAAATTTATATATATATATATATATATATATAATATATATATATATATATATATATATATATATATATATATATATTATATATATATATATATATATATATATCCTCTGGTGGGAACTTCCCACTGGAGTTGGCAAAACAGTCGGAAATCTGGTCAACATTGACCAACATGACCCAATACATGGCATTTAAAAGTGTGCAACTCGAAGGAAGTTGAGAAAACAGATAATGGAGTGTGTTCCAGACTTTACCAGTAGAATATATGTAAGACTGGGGTCAGAGTTGGACAGACAAAGGATGAGGCTGTATAGAAAGGCTTGTCACATGAGATCTTCTCAATGGTGAAGGTATGAGATGAAAGAGAGCAGAAGAGAAGTGTCCATTCTAATAGCGATAGTATTGGAGAATTAGTAAGAGCAGGAGAGTTGATGAAATGACAAGCCCTAGACTCCACCTTCTCAAGGAGAGCTGTATGAGTGGAACCACCTCAGATGTGTGAAGCATACTTCACACAGGGGTAAACAACACCCCTATAGAGAGCAAACAACTGGGATGGAGTGAAATAATTCTGAAGACACCTCAGAACACCCAACCTCTTAGAAGCTTGTTTAGAAAGAGAAGTAATGTGATCTTTCCAAGAAAGATCATGAGAAAAAGATACACCAAGAATATTAAGGATAGATGAAGGTTTGAGTTGTGTGTTTTCAAAAAAAAATATAGTTGTGTGGAAAGTTGTGTCAAGTAGAGAGATGGAGAAACTGAATTTTTGAGGAATTGAAAAAATCATGTTTTCTCTGCCCCAATTTAAAATTCCTGAAAGATCAAACGCTAGTTGCCCAAGGCTACCCTTCTCAAGTCTATTAACTGCTGTTGGGAAGGATGTCTTTCAAGCAAAGGAATAATGAAGAGTGGACTGGGCTACAACTTTTATTTAGTACATTTTTAAATGTTATTTGCTCGAAGTGAGATATAACCTCTCAAACTTTAGAATTTTTTTAATTTTATCAAAAATGGACCTTTTTCGAGAGTATCTCACAACCAATGAATCCATTGAATAAAGTATAGAAAGGAATTTGTGGCCCTATCACTCCTTTATATACCCACTAAAAATAAAATGTAATAGTTGTAGTTTTTTCTTACTTTTTTGTCTGAAAAGGTAAAAATTTTTTTTTTTTTTTTGGCAAAAATTTTATTTTCAATAGTTGGTCAGTTTCGGGCTTAACATTTTTTTCTATAACTCTAGAGATATTTAAAATATACATTTTTTCATCTTTTTGCTTTTTATTTATTTAGGTTATGCCTATTTTCTGGCCATTAGCATACATTTAACCTCTATGTCAAGGTTAAGTTAAACTAGTGTTAGATTTGTGTCAAAATATATTCCTACATAAGTATCAATTTATTCTCCAATTATCTTTATTTACAAAAGTAAATGTCAAAGTTGCATTATTTTTGAAATTTATTTTTACTACAACTTGAAGTACATTTTAATTTACTAAATTTGATTTTCCTCCCACATTTAAATATATTTTCTTCAATATATATATTACATTTCCAGTTTATTTTTTGAATAATAACAAAATACCAGCTTGGAGACAAACTACATATTTACCATATATATATATATATATATATATATATATATATATATATATATATATATATATATATATATATATATATATATATATATATATATATATATATATATATATATATGGTAAAGGTGGAGATTGTTTCTGAGTTTCGATTGTTAAAAAATATCGAAAATCGAAAATATCGGAGAAGCCTATCATAAACAAGAGAGTTGTCAGAGGTACGAGGTACTATTACTAGACATAGACACAATTATTATTACTTACTTTTCTAGCAGAACCTAATTCGACTTATCATAACCTGAACTACCGAAATTGCCGTAAAAAGAGGCCTAACCTACACAAGAATTTGCCGTAAAAGAGAGACCTAACGTACACAAGAACGTTTGCATGACATAGTAGCCTAGGGCTAAGTATAGGTAGGAAAATATCGATTAATCGGAAATATCGACGTAAAAAAATATCGATATAAAAATATCGAAACTCAGAAACAATCTCCACCTAAGCCTATATATATATATATATATATATATATATATATATATATATATATATATATATATATATATATATATATATATATATATATATATATATATATATATATATATATATATATATATATATATATATATATATATATATATATATATATATATATCACGATGAACATTCTTTAAAGATCTTGAGACTTCTTCAAGCGAAGTGTTCCGCCATTCGACCAAATCTTTGAATCCAGCGTAGGGTTCTATCTTTAAGCTAGCTGCAGCGGGATTTACATCTTCAATTGTCAATCTTAAATTTTGGCTTATATGCAAAACATCTACAATCACAAACTAATAAACTAGTAACACAATAATCTTAGTACAAAAATATCTAACTAAGGTGTGAAACAGCATAGGTACTACTACAATTATAATATATTTTGTAAGTATGAGTAAAGCCGTAACGGCACTACGAAAATATTCGCATCACGTGATTGCAACAAAATGGCTGCAGAAAATAATTGGGTGCGGTCTACGAAAATTTGTTTATACATCCAGCTGTAAACAGATCTTCAGGAAATTCAGGAATGTTCATTTTTATATTTTTTTATTTTCATACAACATTTTTTTGAAAGTATCAGCTGAAATGTAATAAGCATATAATTTTATTAGTCAATTAAATTCAT
>SEYY01000262.1:189577-199577 GCA_009176605.1 Armadillidium nasatum
TTAATTTTTCCTTTAGTTGCACCTAGAATTATAAACATATAGTAGTTTTTAAGTAGATAGATGTATAAAAAAAATTGTTGAATCTCTAATTAGTACTGCTCATCAGTACATTACCTGAGCTTAAATTCGTTTTTAATGTATGTTACCACACATAAACTTTATATATGGGTAATTTTCTAGCTGCTTTAGAAAACGAAGGCAAAAATTGAAATTCATTAAATAAAACCTAATAAAGAGTGAGATATCACCTTCGTGCAACTTGCCAAAAATTCCCATCTTAGGTAATTTCTGCAGTATATTTATAATATTTTTGGGGAAAATAAAGTATTTTGAAATTTTGGTAAATTTGCCTTTCGCAGTGGTCGCTTTTTTTTCTGTATATTGAAACTATGAATAGAATTATATAAATCAAATTAACATGCACAAGAATAATTGAATAATAGGTACATGACATTAATGAGTTAAATTTTTACCTAATCCTTTCACTCGCTAAATAAAATAATAATAATAATCGAAGAATTTTTGGTATATCAACTTTAATAATATAATTTCTCTTTTGGGGTAATTTCTATAAATTTATTTATACATGTTACAAAATGTAAACATAATATGAATGAATGAAATAATAAAAATGAATGACTATAATTGATGCAAAAAAAACTAAATTCTTACACCCACCTTCACCATCCTGTTAGTTGTTAGTTATTTTTATCAAACCTTCTCTACGGTGTTTAAAGTGAATAGTTTTCTAAATGATGATGATGAATTATATAAAAATGTTATTTTGAGATGTCTTGTTCCAGTAATTCAGAAAAAATTGGTTTATTAGGTGGTTCTATTAATTAGTTCCTAGTTCAGTTCCCTGTTAAAAATAACAGCATTATAAAAAGAAACAGGAAAAATTCCGTTTAGTGGTATATGGAGTATTGATATTTTCACTGAAACTTTCAAATATTATACTAAACTTACCCTGGTTAGGGGTTCTGATTTCTTATATCAGTTCAACCTTTGAATATATCCCAATGTAGACTTATATGTAGAATTCTTTCCTATATGTTGGTCTTCTGGTTTTATTTTATTCCTTCTGCTTTTATTATTATTTGGTGTTTCTTTGGGTACCACAAAAGCTTTACAAAAACAGGAAGTAATTTCTTCTTAAATGATTTTTCCTCTTTACTGTTTTAATGTTTAATTTATAAATAAATATTTTATCATCAATATTTCAGAACTTTCTGAAATAATAATAGAAATAAAAAGTAACCACTTCAATATAATTTTCATTATATATATATATATATATATATATATATATATATATATATATATATATATATATATATATATAATATATATATATATATATATATATATATATATATATATATATATATATATATATATATATATATATAATATATATATTTAATCCTTTGGTGGGCTAATGCCAGAGGCCTTCTGATTTCCACTGAGTTGGGGAAATATAGGAAATCTGGTCATTAATGGCTGACATGTCCTGATTCACTGTTTAAAAGTGTTTAAGCCAAAGGAAGTTTGCAATATAAATATATATATATGGTAAAGGTGGAGATTGTTTCTGAGTTTCGATTGTTAAAAAATATCGAAAATCGAAAATATCGGAGAAGCCTATCGTAAACAAGAGATTTGCCAGAGGTACTATTACTAGACATACACACAATTATTTTTACTTACTTTTCTAGCAGAACTAATTCGAACTTATCATAACCTGAACTACCGAAATTGCCGTAAAAAGAGGCCTAACCTACACAGAATTTGCCGTAAAAGAGACCTAACGTACACAAGAACGTTTGCACGACATAGTAGCCTAGGGCTAATTATAGGTATAAATATCAAATTAAAAAAAAATAAAAAAAAAAAAAAAAAAAAAAAAAAAAAAAAAAAAAAAAAAAAAAAAAAAAAAAAAAATATATATATATATATATATATATATATATATATATATATATATATATATATATATATATATATATATATATATTTATTTTTTTTCACAGTTGAAAGAGAAACTATTTTGCAGGACATTTTGCCAATTCTTGAACCATATGCAGGAGTTCTTAAAAAGGTAATCTATTGAAAGCTTGTATAAAAACTTGTATGACATGGCAAGAGCATTTTAAATCAATGGGTGCATTCCACAGTTAAGATTCCATTCAATTGTTTTGAAGATTCTTCAAGCGAAGATCTTTAAGCCAGGATTTAAGAGACTGGCTTAGCTCAGTGAAATTTCAATTTTTAATTTTTGCTATAATAAATCTTGAAAGGCCACTGTGGGAAGCAGACATTAGTGATTTGTTTATCCTCTTGTCCTAGCATTCATCATCCATGTTTCACATCCATACATTACAGATGGCAAACACACCCTTTCAAACATTCTTACTTTTATTTCCTTTGGTATTTTCCCCTTCCATACCTCCCTCAATCCCTCCATCAGTATTTCAAGATATTTGAACTCTTCTACCTCCTCAAATTCCTCTCCCCCCATCTTGACCTGCTCCCCCTGATTCCTCTCCTCTTACTGCCTCATCCCATCCCACAATCCTCGGATCATTTTACTCTTTATTGGATATGCCCTCAGTCCCTTAGAAGTACAATCCCTCCAAACTCTCTCACCAACATTCTCAACTTCTCCCCAGATTCTGCATCTAACACCACATCATCTGAAGTAGCAATACATTTACCTCCCATTCACCTTCTACATTTCTTAACCTAACACTTCTTTTACCTTTCCATTCCCAAACAACACTCTGTTAACATTAAATGGCCATGGAGATATAACACATCCTTGTCTCAGACCAACTCCCATTATAGACCATGTCAGTTCCCTCCTCACTTACCCTTGCTCTACAGTTACCATATATGGATTTGATCCCATTCATTAATCTTTCTCTAACTACCCTTAACTACCCTCTCCTTTAATACCTCAAACAACTTCCTCTTCCAAACTCTATCATGTATGCCTTTTCCAAGTCCATAAAACACACATTCCCCACATTATCTTTTTCACCCAATTTCTCAGTGTAAACACTTTGTCCATACATTCCCTACCCTCTCAAAGCCCCTTATTCCTCACACACACTCCTGTCTTGTCTATTTTTTCACTCAATACCAAAATTCTCCCAAAAATCTTTTTACACAACAAAATCATTCCCCTATAATTCCGACATGCCATTTTATCCCCATTCCCTTTATATATAGGCACAATCCACACATCTTGCCACTCCTGAGGCATTTTACCCAACACACATTAAATATTCTAATCATCCATTCAACCATCTCTCCGGCTCCCTCACTTATCTCCCCATATATACCATCCATCAATACTGACTTTCCCTTCTTCATTTTTTCCACTGGCACTTCCTACAAATACCCCTCTTCCTCTAATAACATCTCCTCCCTCACCTCCCACCCTAATCAATAAATTACTAAAGCATCTTTTCCACATCTCCCCCAGCTCTCTCTCTCTCTACTTGTTCCACATCACCATCATCTTTCCTCGCTTCCTCTCCTTTCTTTATTTACCTTCTTCCAAAATATCTTACTTCTCTCCTTAAAATTCTCTGCCAACTTTCTTCCCCACTCCTCATCCACTCTCCTTTCTGCCCTCTTCACCTCTTCACCTCTCCCTATATATATATATATATATATATATATATATATATATATATATATATATATATATATATATATATATATATATATATATATATATATATATATATATATATATATATATATATATATATATATATATATATATATATAATATATAATATATAACTTATAATAACTAAAAAAAATAAAAATTTAAAAATTAAAATATTATTATTTTATTTTTTTATTTTTATTATTTTTTGTTTTTGTTGTGAATGATAAGATATGACAGTATAGGTTCTGCATGTATAGTAAATAAAAATATGTGACTTTAGCAACAATATGATATGAAAGAGAAAGGTTTTCTAGAGCCCTTAAGACAGTTTGGTTTAGTATTGGGCTCTTGATTTATTAGAAATCAGTAAGAAATGCAGACTGTGTTGAATATGCATAATTGACGATTAGCCTCTTAAATTCTAACCCTAATTGTGATAAACCAAATAGGATAGATAGAAAAGAAATATAAATTGTCTGTGATATATTCTGTAAGTTGCTGGTAATTTTCAAGGTGGGTCATTGAATAACAATTTCAGGCTTGATTTAAGCTGTTAATGATGGTATAGATAAGAATTAGAAAAGTAAATTATTCCTTTCAATATCTAACTTTCCATGGATTGATCTTCATTCAAAAAAAAATTTTTTTTAAAGCTAAAACTTACTTTTAATATCCAGTGGGTTAAAATTACTAGTTCTTTAATGCTGTAATGTAAATCTTAAGTATTGTCTAAATTTTTTATTTAATTTTCATTTATCTGATAGGTTACTGATGCAGCCATTCCAGGAGGTAACTTTGTGTCAATATTTGCTTCTGAAGACATGACATTGTCCGTCAAATTGTATAAGAATGGTTTAATTAGTTGCACGTTAGAGTACCTTGTAGCAGAAGAAGCTATTAATGAACACAAAATTCTTATTGATGTGAGTATATATTTCAGCTGACCTGATGTAGCAATTTTCCTATTTATAGACAATTATATTGTCATTAATAAATAATTTTATATCAAATTTAACATTGTGTTTTACTGAAATATTTGAATTCTTACTGTAGCAAATTTCTTAGCTATTAAAATTAACAGAAAAATCTAAATTTTAAGTATTTATTAATTATTATTTCTATTACATCTTAACAATTATTATTATACTAATAACGTTTTTTTTTTTTTTTTTTAATGCTTCCTGTAATATCTTGACAGACGGTAAGCTAGAATGTTGAAAATCTTTTCAATCTCTCTCTTAACATTTATAAAGAGTATTGGGTGATTGTTCTTGTTTATATATTTTTTTATTTTTTTAAATAAAATAAAAAATTGAAACATTATTCATAAAATACTTTAAATTTTTGTCAACTAATGTTTGATAATTATATTTTTTGATGGAAAAATGTTTGCAGAAAGCGTTTTTAATATTTCATATTTTTAATGATATTCAAAACTGATTTTCTGCCTGAATCTTTGTTTCATCTAGTAACATTTGTGAAAGATTTTATTCAAAATAAGTTTTTATACCTTTTCTAAAAATCTGAGAAAATAAAATCTCAGACACATTTCTCATTCTTTTCCATTTACTTCTTTATATTATATATATATATATATATATATATATATATATATATATATATATATATATATATATATATATATATATATATATATATATATATATATATATATATATATATATATATATATATATATATATATATATATATATATATATATATATATATATATATATATATATATATATATATATATATATATATATATATATATATATATATATATATATATATATATATATATATATATATATCTCTCCCTGGAATGGTATTCATCCTGTTAGTGGGACCAGCATATTTCACCATCTACTCTTAAAAGTTCCTCTCCTAGAAGGCTCTAAAAGATCGTTTTTCAGCTTGTTGGTTTCAGTGCTAGTCCTAGAGTTTTATTTAAACTCTCAGGTATTGTTTTCACCCTTTCAGTGGGATTAGCACTTGCTCCATCTAACCTTTAAACACCTTTTCAAAGAGGTCTTCAGAAGATCATGCTTCTTGGAGCTGTGGATTCTCATGTTAGTCCTTTAGTTGTTTCAAGTATGCAATAATTATAGGGTCAAGTTGCTAGTCCTCTTGCCCATATATATATATTATATATATATATATATATATATATATATATATATATATATATATATATATATATATATATATATATATATAATATATATATATATATATCCTTTGGTGGACAAAGGCCAGAACCATACCAAATTACATCAGAGTTGGGGAAATACCAGAAACTTGGTGAAATTCCACTTGAGTTGGAGGGAAGTCAGAATCATAGCCAGTTAATGGCCGACGTGTCTTGAAACACAGCGTTTGAAAGTGTACAAGTCAAAAGAAGTTGGGGAAAATAGATAAAGGGAGAGTGCTCTGGATTTTACTAGTTGAAAATACATGTAAAATTGAGCATCCTGTTAGAGAGTTGGACAGAGAAAGGTGGAGACTGTATAGAAAAGCATGTAGTTTGAGCCCATCTTAGTGGAGGAGGTACATGATGAGAGAGTCCAGAAGTGCAGTATCCGCTATAATAGAGAAAGTATAGAGAGAATGATACAACAATTCAACTGGCGAAAGAGACTAGAGAGAATTAGTGAGTGTAAGTTAAGATGAAAAGCCTTAGACTCCACTTTTTCTCAGATGCGTGATGTATATTTCATAAAGGGGCAAGCAACATCCCTATAAAGAGGAAGCAACTCTGGTGGTGTGAAAAAAATTGAAGGCGCCCCAGAACACTCAACCTCTTAGAAGCTTGTTTAGAAAGAGAAATAATGTGTTCCTTGTAAGAAAGATTTAATGGTTCCCATCTCCTAGGTACAAATGGATGACAGATGTAGTTTGCAATTGGTATTATCATGGTTTAATAAGAATGCTACTGGTGAAAGGCGCTACATATAACTGAAGGGTGTCAGGCACTAAAATCCCACTGTCTAGTCTATGCAACTCGATGTGGGTTCAAAAACCTTTACCAGCTACACCACTCCAGAACTACCTCAAGAATTCAAGAATGGACTATTTGAGAAATGTTTCAGAGGGTTTAGGTATTCTGAACATCACGTTGTAGACTTCTGTATGGTATATATAGTGCGAACTGAGATGGAAGGAGGAGTGTGGTACCCCATAGCATCATTGTTTAATTTCCATAGACCAATGCAGGCTGCAATCGGACATACTGGTCAGATGACAGGCGTCAGGCTTGAAGTTTTTTCAAACTGTATGGTCAGAAATGGCATGTGTTTGTCACAGAGCAGGTTTCGTATTATCTCGCAAAACTACAAAATGGACAAATTTCATCACTCACGGAAGTAGCCTGCGCGCGACCTTGACTTTGTCTTCTATGGTTGCAGCCTGACTCTCCGAATCTGCGGAGGATCTGACACACTGTCAGTTGGTTGACCCTCAATTCTGAGGAACCTAACCTCTAGGAGAGGTCTGTTTCCAATAGTGTGATCAGGCTGATTGAAAATTCCTTTTTTCTTCTCTTTGTGTCTATCCATTCATAGGTATTCTGAGCCAAATGAAGACACTAACACTCAATTTAAACTCGTGATGGTTACGAAACTAGCTCATGTGCACTTGAATAGAGTAAGGTTTGTCCAACACTTTGGGTAATATGCACATAAACTGAGCATGGTGTGTATTGATTTTTTTAATATTATTTTGTTGGTTCTGTTGTTCCATTTGGATCCCTATGAGCGTAGTACTACGTAATCCTAATTGTAAAGTTGGCCTACTAATACCAATTCTTAATTTTGCCTGGGAGTTTGTGTAATATATATATATATATATATATATATATATATATATATATATATATATATATATATATATATATATATATATATATATATATATATATATATATATATATATATATATAGTTTTTTCTATTTTTACGGTTTTGCTTTGCAGGATGGAAGGAAGATTGAAGAAGAGCTCAAGTCCAAATTATCATCGAGTAGAGCAAAAGTTCTTACAGCAATTAAAAGAGGTCCTTCAATAAATCCATATTATACCACGTCAGGTAATAATAGAATGTTTAAAAGCAATAAAGTACTTTTTGTCTAAGTAAAACTTAAAAGTTATTCTAATAATTTGACTCTCACCACACACGTTGATCGATTTGGAACAAATTGAACTATTCTTCATTACCAACTTGTATTGATTACTAAATGTGATAATCGCTTAGAGAGACTGGATTAATTTTCTAGTTCAGATGTTCATTAGTTAATTAATATCACTTTATAACTACAGATTTGTCACTTATAATCTTATTATTATTCTACCTGAAGATAAAAATTAAACTTTTAAAAATAAGGGGGGGGGGTGGAAAAACATTAAAAGATTAACCTTTTTTCATACGTCTTTTTTCTTTTTTCAATGGAGAATTAAAATTAGTTTCAATCATTTTCCTAACACAAAAACCAATTTTCTCCCCTTTTTTTCTTAATATGATTTTATATTCTCGCCTGCCTTATTCCTTTTGTCAGTATCCTTTATTTGCTCTTTGGTTCTTACCACTGCATCAGATTAATTTCTTACATTATTTCTTTAATTCTTGCTATGTCTATTGAATTTCACAAGGTTTAGACGACCTCACTGAAATATTCTATACAGATTAGCAAGAATGGAATCGGAAAGATGAACGAGGAGAAGGTTTGAAATGGGTAGAAGAATGTAGATTCGAGTTGTTGATATAGACATAAAAAGAGGTGGAAGAGCAGTTGAAAAGGTTTTTAATAAAAACCTGGAAAAAAGTTTAAGATAAGATAGAATCCGTGACAGAGAAAGAACTCCTCCATCAAAAACTTAAAAGAGGGCTGGACAAAAGCGAGCAAAATAGAGGAGGAAACCAGGTAAAAAAGAGAACTTATAAAGAAGGATTCACACGTTATACCCAGTATTGTACACAGGAATGCCCATAGTGCCTAAAAGCAGAAGCCAGAAATTTTTTTAAGATAGGAAAGTATATCACCAATTGATAATGAGGTTCGAAACTCGAAAGCTAAGGTATGGTTGAAAAGCGGAGTAATGACTAGGAAGGAGAATAGGGTGGATTCAAGTGATCTTAGGCAGAATCTGCCGTCTACCGTGGCACAAACGGTAGAGTGACCATACACGTGCTTGGAGGTGTCGGTTCCATCCCATTTGTGGATTCTCGGTAAATTCTACGTAGAAAAGCTCCTCTCCTCGAATTGGGCAATACTCGCGAGATGAAAGAACTTTATATATATATATATATATATATATATATATATATATATATATATATATATATATATATATATATATATATATATATATATATGTAATAGAAGATTCGGAACAGCAACTTTTCCTCATAATAAGTTGGATAGAAAGATATTTCCCAACAGAGAAACGTTCTTGTAATTAGGCACAGAGAGAAAATTTTAACCAGGACCAGAGTCAGCTCAGGAAGACTCTCAAAAGTCAGATCAAAGGAAGAGAAACTACGCTTCAGATTGTCTTCTCAATTTCAATAGATGTCAGAATCCCGAGCATTCGAGCATATGTATTCTCAAGTGACAGTCATGAGGCACCCAAGAGAAGAAACAAGACAGAGGAAGAGTGCCAAAGTTATTCAAATTGAATTAGGTCAAAAAAATGTAAACAGGGTAAAACAGGATGCATTTTTTAATAATGGGAAATTGCAAGAAGGGAAAAAGATGCAAAAAAATTTGATTTTCTAATTTTAAGACGTCATTTTTATATATCTTGAAGATGTCTTAATTAAGGGTCGGAAAGTGTATTGAATAAAATAATACATTTATGAAGTATCCTTCCCGTATTTCTCTCTTCTCCATTTTAAGCAATATATATATATTATATATTTTAATATATATTATATATTATTTATTAATATATATATATATAATATATATATATATATATATATATATTATATATATATATATATATATATTTATAATATAATATTATAATATATATATATAATATATATATATATATATTTATTTATATAATTATATATATTAAATAATAATAATTATATAATACTATATATAATAAATAAGTAAGTACACAAAGCTCGCTAAACAAAATAAAATTGTCTCTCCTTTCTAATCATGAACCTTAACGAAAACTGAACAAAAGAACATAATAGAAAACGATTTCATGCATTTTTAATAAGGAGAACTATTTTATTCTTGAGTAAAATTAGGCGGTCGTGAGGTCGCAGTCTCTTGGGATCATCTATCTACCTTCTACACT
>SEYY01000262.1:204577-207077 GCA_009176605.1 Armadillidium nasatum
TTAACCAATTTAGACCAACACACACTTACACCCACACGCACACACACATCTATACAGACCATACTTATTCTATACTAATATATATATATATTATATACGATACTATAATACTCTATTCATATCTATATAATATTTACTATATATCATATTTCCTTTGATAATACTTATACTACTTATCATACTTCCTACTATATATATATATTATCAAATCCCATATTATATTTTAAATGTCCTAGAATGGGGGTTTACATGCAGACTTGGAATTGACATACATACACCTAGTCTGGATGCGTATGTGTGTAACTACGTAATATGTACGTATTAAACACGTATGTTAAGGTGTATTCTAGCCAATACTCAAGTCATATTTAATGCCCGAGAATAGTTAACAAAACTATCGCTTAAATCGTCCTAAACTACCCCTAATTTCCTCCCCTATTAGCCACGTGTTAGGTACGACCCTCATCCTTTCACCCCATTCAGGAAATGAACTCTGACCCCAGGGCTTCTTCTGGGAGAAGTGATCTTGAAATCACACCTGCGGATCCTGTGGACAGGAAGGCTCGTCGACAGTTGATTTGGGATAAATTATAATCTCAAAGCTCATCAGTTTTTCAATTTTATAGGATTTTATCTCGATTTTATTATTATTAATATTATTATTATTATTATTATTATTATTATTATTATTATTATTATTATTATTATTATTATTCAAGCCTCATTATATATATATATATATAATTAATATATATATATATATATCTATATGATATATATATATATATTAAATATTATTTATATTATATATTTATATATATACGTTTTATATAATTATTCTATAATATATATATATATAATATATACTATAATATATTATAATATAATATTTATATATATATACAATATATACTTATATACTATATATATTATATATATATTAATATATATATATATATATTATTTATTAATATATGCTTTTTCTCAAACTATAATATTAAAAATAATTATGAAAAAACTAAAGCTAAACTATAAGTAAAATTATAATATAAATAAACTCATATCTCTAATGCTGTCACTTCAAACAAACTAGTTCCAATACGTCGTTTGGAATGACATCTGATTTTACAATGAGGAACCGAAATTTTTCGAAAAGGCCTGTGCCGAAATCGTTGATAAGATGAGTAGCTTCATTTCCTCTTCATCTCTATCTTTCTCACCTCAAAATTTCATGATTCGCTAACATCTGTTTCCGTGATACTTACGTTTGAAACAACGCTAATTATGTAGGGTTAATAATCTCAATCACCAACACTTTTGATAATTTTCATTCAGATCAGAATCGTAGCAGGAGCCCTTTTTGACGGGCGTAGTTTCTTTCAGCTAATATGAGACAAACTCCTTAGTTATTCCTACTGATAGAAATTTTTTGCCATTTCTAGCATTTCTAATGCATGAGAAGACAAATGTCTTCCACAATGTTTTTTCACCTAATTCTATTCACCCTGCCATCGATGATTCTGGCATTCCTCCTCCTACTACTCCTCTCTCCCCTTAGATGTCCAATATATTTATTTGAAATTACATATAATAAGGTGCTTGGTTTTTATGTGACATATACACCACAAACACACGCGCGCACACACCTACACACACACACACTTATATATATATATTATACTATAATATATATATATATATATATATATATATAATAAATTATTATATATATATATATATATATTATTATATATACTATATATATATATTATAAATTATATATATATAATATATTTATATATATATATATATATGTTAGAGTTTAATAATATTTAAACATTTAAACAATGTGACTGAATCATTTTCAAGCTTCACTGAAATCATTTTGGTCAAATTTATAAAAAGATTTTTTTCTCCTTCTCGAAATCGTCTTTTGTTCTTATAATCTGCGTCCATTTAAATTGTTTTTGTTTTAAAATTGTTATAAGATAAGTGTCTTCATTCATACTTACATAAATTTAATTAAAAAGACAAACACACACACACACACACACACACACACACGCGCACACACACACACACACACACAGACACACACACACACACACAACACACACACACACAGACAGTCTCTTTCTTATACGACAATTCAGGTGCGAAGAATCAAAGGTAAAATGCGGGTTCTAAAACTGAAAGATTTTCTGCGGGTTCCTTCTACTGCTGGGGGAAGACCCTCAAACTTAGCATTCAGTTTCTTTAAGATTTTTGTTAAGAGAACTTCACTTTTAAGTTGAGCTTCCTTTAAATACTTCATATGGAGAATTATAGTAACTACCGCGACTACCGATGTGATTATCATAATTATTACGACGAAGAAGAAGAGGAAGATTATGATTCCGACTGTAGTAGTAGCAGTAGCAGTGGTGAGCGAAATCATATTAATAATAATAATAAAATAATAATATTTAATAATAATAATAATAATAATAATAATAATAAT
>SEYY01000263.1:0-16510 GCA_009176605.1 Armadillidium nasatum
CCCCAAGGAGCCATACTATCCCCTACACTATTTAACCTATGCACAGCAGACTTTCCTCAACCCCAAACCACCCACACACACATTAAATGATACGCCGATGATATCACTATTGCCACCACCCACAAAAATCTCGATACCGCAACAACAATCACACAAAATTACTTAACACAAATTCAAACATGGCTAACAGAAAACCGGATGACGGCATCCCCAAACAAATAATCCATAACCCTCATTACAACAAACCGACACCTATCCAACACCCATCCACAAGTTCTCCTGAATAACACACCCATACCCCTCAACAAAACTCCAAAAATTCTCGGCCTAACCTTGGACACCCACCTCACCTTCACCAAACACATCCAAAACACCACAACAGCCGCAAACAGAAAATTCAACATTCTCAAGACAGTGGCCAACACAGACATTAACAACATTCCAACCTCTATTTCCATCTACAAACAATTTATCCGCCCCACCATCAACTATGCCTCCCCGGTCTGGCACCCAATGCTCTCCAAACAAAACCTAAAGAAACTTCAAATAACACAAAATAGAGCCCTTCGCACAATTACCGGATGCAAACCCACAACCCCCCAACAACACTTACATAATGAAACCAAAATATCACCTCTAAATAGCCACCTCGAAATGATAGGCACTCAATTCTATGCAAAAACCCTTCTACCCACACACCCATGCCACCAAACTCTAATACATCCAACCGAACACAGACTAAAACAACCACTATCATCCACAGCTACCTTCTATAAACCAATCCTAAATCACATCCCCCCATACCCTCCCAACACCACAATAACCAAACATATACTCAACTAACCCATTCCTACTTGACAAATAGACCACCAAACAACATTCTTAACACACACCCTCCCGAAATAAATCCCCACTTCAACAACCTTCCAAGACACTCACAAATATCCCTATCATGGCTGAGATGTGGGCACCATCCAAACTTACAACAATACAAACAAAAATACAATATAAACCAGACAACATCCCCCATTTGCACCAGATGCGGAGAGGCCCAGAGACCGTGTCGCACTTCCTGTTAATCTGTCCTTCTAATTCTCGACCCAGAATCTTCTGGGACATCTCTGCCTTGAGTGATCTCTGGAGGAGGCTGACTGCGATGGGCGGCTTCATTAGCGAAGTGTGGCCACCCCAGCGTTGGGTGGTCAGGGGGTGAGAAGGTAAAAAAAGGTGTATATATATATATATATATATATATATATATATATTATATATATATATATATATATATATATATATATATATATATATATATATATATATATATATACACAGCACCACCACTCGCGGGGAAAGCCCTTTTTAAGGAGGGGGTGTCATAAGAACTAAAATAAAGTAGAACAAAAAAAAAAAAAATAAAATAGAAAATGACTAATAATAAAAATAAAAAAATAAAAACAACCCCTGCAGGACCCACCTAACGCAAATTTCTTAGGTGAGGGCAGACGCGGGCTTTAAAGAAATTGAGATTAAACAGAAGATGGGAGAGAATTTCACAGAACAGATGTGACAGGAAATAAGGAGGCACCACAGCGTACAAGCCTGGAGTTGCCAATGTCCACGCAAAATTGATGCGCAGACAATGCACCCCTTATACTGCGAGGACGGCGTAAAGGTTTAGGTACACGGGTGGATAATTCCCTCGAGCATTTGCCGCTGTAGTACCTATAGAAAAGAGACAAGGAACCAGCTTCGCGTCGCAAAGATAAAGAGTCAAGTGAATTAGAAAGAGCGGAACAGTTTATAAGTTTATACAGCCTTTGAATCAACCTTATCCAAAAGACGGGTGAAACCTGAGCCACTCCAGACATGAGAGCAGTACTCCATACAAGGGCGGATGAGACCCTTGTATACTTGGAGTAACTGCGAAGAAGAAAAAAATTCTCGCAGTCTAAACAGAACTCCCAGCTTCTTTGACTCCACCCTAGCAACCATTGTGATGTGAGGTTTCCAAGACATTTTTCTGTTTATGTGAAGGCCAAGGATGTTTATATTGTCAACAGGAGAGATGGGGGAACCATCGAAAGAAATAGAAAAGTTAGGAGGTGTCTTTGAGAGGGAGATTTCTAGAAGTTGAGTTTTTAAAGAGTTGAATTTCACAAGGTTGAGACGACCCCACTGGGAAATTCTATCCAGATCTGCAAGAATGGAATCGGAAAGATGAAGACGAGAGGCATCTCTAGATGCAAAGGGAGGAGCAGATTTGAAATGAGTAGAAGAATGGAGGGTTGAGTCATTGGCATATGAATGGATAGCTAAGAAGATCATTAATGAAAAGTAAGAATAGAGTAGGAGATAAGACAGAACCCTGAGGAACACCACTATTGACAGGAAAGGAAGAAGTCGCTCCATCAACAACAGCCGAAATGGAGCGATTAGAAAGAAAGCTAGACATAAGTAGGCAAAGAGAAGGAGGAAACCCAAAGGAGGGGAGCTTGGAAAGCAGTGACGCATGCCATACCCGGTCATATGCCTTAGAAATGTCAAGCGCCACCACACAAGTCTCCCCATGATCCCTAAGGGCAGAAGACCATAAATCTGTGAGTTTGGAAAGTATATCACCAGTAAACCTCGAACGTCGAAAGCCATACTGATGATCAGAAAGAAAGGAATGAGATTCCAGATGATCCAAGAAATGAGAGTTGAGAAGGGTTTCAAAGATCTTAAACAGAATACAAGTGATAGCTATAGGGCGATAGTTAGAAGGATCAGAGCGGCTACCCTTTTTCGGAATAGGCTGGACCAATGCGCGCTTCCTACACTGAGGGAAAGTATTAGTATTGAGGCATAGAGAGTAGAGTTGAACAAGGGGTGGAGCCAGCTCAGAAGCACACAATCCTTAAAACTCGGGGAGGAATGCCATCCGGGCCGCTTGTCTTCCTTATGTTCATAGATTTCAGAAGCCCATGCACCTGATCAAATGTAATCACAGGTAAAGACATGGGGCCTCTGAGAGGAGAAGAAGTAGGAGGAGGGTTGCCGGAGTCATCCAGGGTTGAATTAGAGGAGAATAGGAGGCCGAAGAGATTAGCCTTTTCAGTTGGAGTGTAAGCAACAGAGCCATCAGAGCGAATAAGAGGAGGAAAGGAAGATTTACAGAAGTTGTTAGAGATGTTTTTGGCAAGAGGCCAGAAAGATTTATCAGTAGGAGAGTTTAGGAGCTCCGCACACCTTGTTTTAGTGAAAGCCTTCTTTGCTCGTCGAAGAATATCCCTGCAACGATTCCGAGCAGAATGAAAATTAGCAAGAGTGATAGGAGAAGGAGAGTTTTTCCACTCCCGATACGCGATGTCTCTAGCCTGAATGGCAAGAGAAAAGGCGCGATCGAACCAAGGATTTTGAGGAGAAAAAAATTTAGTTGAAGAAGGAATGAACCTGCTCATCCCATCAACGATCACAGCCCCCACCTTATCAGCGGAGACTGACGCGTCTTCAGAGACAAAACAGTCCATCCAATTATATTTAGCATAGAAGCAACGCAAAGCCTCCCAGTCAGCCCGATCAAAGTGCCAGAGGATACGCTTATATATATATATATATATATATATATATATATATATATATATATATATATATATATATATATATATATATATATATATATATATATATATATATATATATATATATATATATATAGCAAAATTAAGGTCTTGCATAAACTGCTGGCTAGCTTTGTTCTACCTTATGGTCTTTATTTTAGCTTAGGCTTTGTGTGTCGGCCTACACCAAATAACGTCTATTAAAAATTTTATATTCCTCTTACCTTGCTTGTATATCAGTTTTCTATTTAATAAAATCAATAAAATATGGTATAGTTTGGTTTTAAACAAAGACTTTCCTTACTATTTTATTTTATATAAGAATTTTTGTAGAATAATTTCACAACAAAATATACTAGCTTGGTATCTTGTTACCGGTTCGTTTTTTAATCGAAAAAAATGCTAAAAAAAAATCTCTATATAGCAATGTAAACATCTGCATCCACAGAAATTAAAAATTTGACATACGATGCATCATTATATATATATATATATATATATATATATATATATATATATATATATATATATATATATATATATATATATATATATATATATATATATATATATATATATATATATAGTAACTTTTTTTTGTGTCACCTAACAGAAATGTCTTAATCATTCTGCCCCTTTCATTTTAAAAGGAAAAAATAAATTTTATGTATATATTTTAAGAAAATCAGGTAAAAATGTAAGCTGATTAAAATTAGTTAAATAAAACATTTTGTCCTTCTGCTGTTTGTATAATCCAGAATCTTTAAATCAAATTGCAAACAATGTAAAATTTTTTCTTTATCTTTTTACCCTTTTTGTTTTGCATTTTCTTTGATTCCATAACATTCTGTGATTTCATTTCCTTTTAGTCAAAAAGATGGTTTAATTTATAATGCAAGATTAAAAATGTTATTGAATTTCATTTCTTTTCCCAATGAAGATGATGAGAATATTTGTGTATGCTGCAGATTTCACTAATACAGTTTGAAATCGCTTATCTGTTTCTTTTTAGTTTATAGACAGCAATTGATATATTGGAAAATTAAGCATCTTTATTTTAGGTTTACTTTTTAGGCACTTCATAGATCCTACTAAACTTTCTTAGTGATCATGGAGTTTGCAGCCCTGTGAAGCTGCAGTACATACCTTCCTCTATAAAAAATTTAGACTGTAATTAAATTAAAAATTGATTGATATTGGATTTAAGTGCATATATCAATTACAGGTTCCTGGAATAAATTTGCCACTTGAAGAACTTCCTTATTATTTCTTAACTCTGCTTATTGCATCTGTTATTCATGAAGTTGGTCATGCAGTTGCTGCAGCTGAGTAAGTATTTCAGTCATAGTTTGTTTTTCTGTTTCAAATTGATATGTACTGTACACTAATGCACACACTCACATACTATATATGAAAAAACTTCTGAGATTGTATGGTTTGGTTGGTTCTAGAATAATTACATTTTAATAAGTTTTCAAGTTTTGTTGCAAATCATACGTATTGAATTTACAAACATATTAAGGGTAACTTAAATTTTATTATTATTATTATTATTATTATTATTATTATTATTATTATTATTATTATTATTATTATTATAAAAATAAACATTTTAAATAAATGACCATTATACATAAATTTTCTTTTATACAAAATTGCAAGTAAACTATTGTAAATATACTTTATTTTATTTCACACTATTTTATTTATTTTTTACCACCATATATATATATATATATATATATATATATATATATATATATATATATATATATATATATATATATATATATATATATATATATATATATATATATTGTTGCGAATATTCTGGCTAAAATTTGAACCGACCATTGGTTCCCATCCTTAAGGGTATGAATGAGTGGCCATCTTTGTGGCCAAGAACTCATAATTTCAATTTTTATATATATTTATATATAATATATAAATTTAATTGTTGTTTTCCTTTGGATTTATTTGATCAAAAAGCCATATTAAATGTTGGTTCAAAATTTTACTGTATACATTTTTTTTTCTTTTCTTTGGCCTATAACTTTTCATAAAAGTCATTTGCCATGTTTCAAATACCAATTTCGTACACAGGAGATTAAGACCTTTCAATTCATATATCATACTCCCCATTTCAATATATATATATATATATATATATATATATATATATATATATATATATATATATATATATATATATATATATATATATATATATATATATATATATATATATACAAAAATCCCACAGGAAAATAAAAACACAAATTTTTAAAACAGAGCGAGGCTTTCGAAGGAACAACCGTCCTTCCTCTTTCAGGCTCAAGTTTAATACACTTGAGCCTGAAAGAGGAAGGACGGTTGTTCCTTCGAAAGCCTCGCTCTGTTTTAAAAATTTGTGTTTTTATTTTCCTGTGGGATTTTATATATATATATATATATATATATATATATATATATATATATATATATATATATATATATATATATATATATATATATATATATATATTAGGGATGGAGCGATACCAAAATTTTTACCGATACCTAAAAATTACCAGATACCGATACCGATATCGGAAAATATGCCGATACTACTACCGATACCGATACTTTACTCTTATCCAAAAAATTTGCCGATACCGATACCGGTATCGGAAAATATGCCGATACTTGCCGATACCGATACCGATACCGATACTTCACTCCATCCCTAATATATATATTTATTTATTTATTTATTTTACCATTCACCTTTCCCACTCTCGTGGGGTGGTGCCCGTCACAGTTCCGCTCACATACACACATCCACTCTCTATCTCCCCTCCCCTCTCACCACTGCCCTCCATGTCCCTCTGTCCTCCGCGACTCTCCTACCTTCATCCACATTCAAACCTCTCCCCCCCAATATCTCCTTCACCCCATCCATCCATCTCCACCTCGGCCTTCCCCTCCCCTTCCTCCTTCTATCTCGGATCTCATCACTCTACCCACCATCCTATTCTCATCCATTCTACACATATGCCCAAACCATCTTAATACACCCTCTTCCGCTCTGCGCACTACTCCCCTCTTCCATCCACACATCTCTCTTATTCTTTCGTTTCTGATTCTATCTACCCTCCTTATCCCACATATAGCCCTCAGTCCTTTCATCTCAAAAACTTCTAATCTTTTCCTAATCTGCGCATTCACCCCCATGTCTCACACCCATACATTGCAGATGGTAGACACATACTCTCAAACATTCGTACCTTTATTTCCTTTGATATTCTTCCCTTCTTCCAGACTTCTCACAGTCCCCCCATCACTTTCATTCCCTCCGTCACTCTATTCTTTATTTCCCCATCCATCCCTCCTTTCCCCTCCACTAACATTCCCAGATATTTAAACTCTTCTACCTTCCTCAAATTTCTCTCCCCCCACCTCTACACCCTCCCATTCCTCCCCTCTTGCTGCCTCATCCCTGCCCCCGATCCTCATCACTTTACTCTTTGACGAGTTTACCCTTAATCTCTTCGATGCACATTCCCTAACAAACTCCTTCACCAACATTCTCAGCTTCTCCTCAGATTCAGCAACTAACACCGCATCATCCGCAAACAACAAGACACTTACCTCTCATTCTCCCTCTCCACTTCTCAACCTAATACCCTTCCCTTCCCTTTCCATCCCCCTCAACAACACCATCCATTAACACATTAAACAACCACGGAGACATAACACACCCCTGCCTCAGTCCGACTCCCATTTTAAACCATTCAGTCAGTTCCCTCTTCACCCTCACCCTCGCTCTACAGTTCTCATAAAATGATTTAACTGCATTCAATAATCTACCTCTCACTCCTCCCTCCCTTAGAACCTCAAACAGTTTCCTCCTACAGACTCTATCATACGCCTTTTCCAAATCCATAAAGCATACATATCCTGCTTTATCTTTCTCTCTCAATTTTTCACCAATCATTCTCAGTGTAAACACCTGATCCACACATTCCCTACCTTCTCTAAAACCTCCCTGTTCCTCTCCCACTCTCTCTCTTGTCAGTTCTTTCACTCTCGATACTAATATTCTCCCATAAATTTTCCCTACTACACTCAACAAGCTTATCCCCCTATAATTCTTACACACCATCTTATCCCCTTTCCCTTTATATATCGGCACTATGCAAGCATCTTGCCACTCCTGAGGTACTTTTTCCTCTCCCCAACACACATTAAACATTCTCACCAACCAGTCCACTATCACTCCTACTCCCACCCTTATCATCTCCCCATATATCCCATCCATTCCTGCTGACTTTCCCTTCTTCACCTTTTCCACAGCTACTTTTACTTCCTCTCTACTAATACTCCCGCCTTCTTCTAACAACAACTCCTCATTATTCCCAACTACTACCTCGCCTCCCATCCCCGTCAACAAATCACTGAAAGTGTCTCTTCCATCTCTCCCCCACCTCCCTCTCTCCTTGCACCACATCACCATCTTCCACCTTCACTCCCTCTCCCAGCTTCTCTCTCCCTCTCCTCGCTCTATTTACCTCCTTCCAGAACATCTTACTCCTGTCCTTGAAATTCTCTGCCAACTTTCTACACCACTCCTCTCCTACTCTCCTTTTCGCTCTCTTTACCTCCTTCTTCACTTCCCTACACCTCTCCTTATACTCTTCCCAGTCCCTACCCTCCTTCGTACTCAAATACCTGCAGAAGGCCTCCTTTTTCCTTTTAACCATATTCCCCAACTCTTCACTCCACCATTCACTCCCCTTTCTTCTACCATTACCTATTTTTTTTACCCCACACACTCTTCTTGCAACCTCCACTAACGCCCCCTTCAATTTACACCACTCCTCCTCCACCCCTTCCACCTCATTCCCCCTAACCTCCTCCCATTTCTCCCTTATCCCTCTTGTGTATTCACCTCTCTTTTCCTCATCTTCTAACCTCTCCACTCGTACTATCTCCACCACCCCTCCCTCTCCCTCCCACTTTCTCCCAGCCTCCTTTAACTTTTATTTTCGCTACCACCAAATAATGATCCGAAATACCCATCGCAGCTCCCCTCAGCACGTTTACATCCAACAACCTACTTCTCCCTTCCCAACCCACACACACATAATCCAGCAGTCCCCTTTCCCCATTCACACCACTCACCCAGGTATATTTATGATTTTCTTTCTTTTTAAACCACGTGTTTCCAATCATAAGACCCCTTGCCACACACATTCCAATCATTTCAGTCCCGTTTTCATTTACCCCTTCCACTCCAAATGGTCCTATTACCCTGTTCACCCTTCTTACACCCACCCTTGCATTCAGATCCCCAGCAGACAAACATGATCCCTACCGTCAAAACTTCCCATACACTCACTTAGACTCTCCCAAAAACTTTCTCTCTCCCTTTCATTTGCTCCTACTACTGGAGCATAAGCACAAATAAAAACCCAATTCTCCCTTCTTAACCTTAATCTTACCCAAACTATTCTAGCCCCCATTCTACCTCTCCCTTTTACACAACTCCACCACTCATCTCTCATTACAATTGCTACACCCTCCCTTGCTCTCACCCTCTCATTCACTCCCGCGTACATCCCTTTATATTTCCCAAATGCCAAATCCCCCTCCCCTTTCAATTTCGTCTCTGTTAACGCTAGGATATCCAGCCTCCTTTCCTCCATCACAACCCCCACTTCTTCCCTCTTCTCTTCCTTGTTCACCCCCCTTACATTTAGAGTCCCGACTTTCAATACCTCTGAACCCCCCTTCCTTCCAGACATCTCCAAATTTTTCCTCAATCACTCCCGACCTGTGACGTTCTACGGTGGAACCCCCCACCTAAGGATACCACCAGTTCCTTGAGGCCCCCACCCCTAAACTAACTAAACCACCCCAACCTTAGGCACACTCCCCCAATCACTCACGAATTCTCCACTGTTCCCAATATTTAAAAATATTTAATAACATCATAGGTAAATTAACAAAACTACTTGCTTACAAAACAAAAAAAAAAAAAAATAAAAAAAAAAAAAAAATTCGACTAAAACTTATCTTCAGATTCCATCATCTAAAAATTGCCGGATGCTTAATTTTTAACACACCAGAAGATCGTGACTATATTCATAAACACATCAAATTAAATAAAACACTAAAAGTAGCAAATGGGATATTAAAACTTGAAATAAATACTAAAATACTCAAACACTGAGAATAACAAAGGGATATTTAAACTTGAACTGAATATCCAAAAACAATACACCACCACGCTGCCTACCACGTGCAAATTTATATTTAAAACGCAGCCAATTAATAAAACACTAAAAGTAGCAAGAGGGATATTTAAATTTGAAATGATAACTAAAATAATAAACACGCAAATAACAAGGGGATATTTAAACTTAAAATGATTAACCAAAAACAATCCACGAAACGTTGCGCTCCACGTGGAAAATTCCAAATACACGGACCCTACACAAACACACCCACCCTCTTCAACCGCCAACTATAATATATATATATATATATATATATATATATATATATATATAATATATATATATATATATATATATATATATATATATATCCGAACACTGTCACAACAATTTCAGTAACGAACTAACCACCCTCATCATAGCATACAAACAGTTCATCAAACCTACACTTAATTACGCATCTCCGGCCTGGTACCCTGCCACCTCACCCTCAAACATAGAGAAGTTACAAAAAAAACAAAATACCGCTCCTCGAATCATCACAGATTGCACTAGAACCACTCCAATTCAGCATTTACACGAAGAAACAAAAATACTCCCGATCCGTACTCATCTTGACATGATAGGAACCCAATTCTACACAAACACCCTAGACATTTCACACCCCTGTCACTATACCCTACAAGACCACACAAGACAAAGGCTAAAATTACCTCCATCATCACCTGCCCTATACTACAGTAACATATTCAGAACCATTCCACCTATTGCAAACAACACACCACTAATCAAACACATACACACCATCATAACAAAAAATTATCTCAACACCCGCCAACCAAATCATCTTCTCAACGAAAAACCCCCCGACATAGCAAATACACAAAACACATTACCACACAAAACCCAAATTACCCTATCCAGATTAAGGTCAGGCCACCACCCTAACCTACAAGCATACAAACATAGATTCAATATACAAAACACACTATCCCCAATATGTCAAAGATGTATGCAAGAATCAGACACAACAGAACATCTCCTTCTGAGATGCCCCTCCCTTACCCAACACAGAACCCTCCATCACATCACCTCTCTGAGAGACCTTTGGACTCGGCCGGCGGCCGTCGCGGATTTCCTGAAAGCAGTGTGGCCATTCCAGTGAGGAAGGTCCAAGGGGAAAAAAAGTAAGTATATATATATATATATATATATATATATATATATATATATATATATATATATATATATATATATATATATATATATATATATATATATATATATATATATATATAATATATATATATTCTCTAGGGTTCTTCCAAATTTGCATATTTCTGTTCAAATTCATTTTTCTCAAGGTTAGACATATTTGATCATTCTTTTTCTGAGTTTTTATTGTTTCTGACTCTTTAGAAGATTTCAGGTCTAGTGTTTAAACCTAATTAATTGATTAGTTATGCATAATTAACTTAATTATATTATTTGGCTCTTTTCATTCGAAAACTTCTGTTTCTGTGGAAGTAAAGTTCTAATTCTAACTGTTGCCAAATTTACACAGTAGTTTCTCTGTGTTACAGAGATTGTTTTTATTTTTAATCTTTCTAGGTAAATTAATTAATTAATAATTTGCCAATTATTAATTTTGTGGCATGTTTTTTATATCTTTGCAACCACTGTTTAGATTGGTTTCAAAATTGGACAGTTTGTTCCTTGCATTTTGTAGACCAGTTAGTTCTATTAGATTTGTCGTTATCTTAGTTAATTAATTAGTTATACATTTAATGTAATATTAATTATTAATATTTCGTAGCAAAATGGCTCTGGCTTTTCGTCAAATGGTGTTACCATGCTAGGGATAAGTTTCTTTTCATTAATGGCGAATATTTGTAATACAATTATTGGCTTTATTATATAGTTTTACAGTATTTCCATTACACTTTTCGATTTGTTTTTATTAATAGTTAATTGTCATATTAGTCTCTAATCTATTAAAAAGCTATTTGTTACAAATGACACTACCATTTGGTGCCATTTGTCAACTTTTTCCCTTTATAAGGCTATGAAGCGACTTCACGCCATCGATGTTGCTATTTACATTCACTGAAGGTTCTGCTAAATTTATCCCTTGTCTTAATTCGGCTAACCTTATTGCTTTTTACTTTAAATTCACCACCGATTCATTTGGGACTTGTTAGATATCCGTTATTTGCTTGCAAGTTCCCCTTTAACGTATTTTTTGTCTTAACTTTTGCATCAGAGCAGAAGTCTCCTCTGTTAGGCCTTTGCAATTCACTTACGTGAATTTACTGTAGGGTTTGACCTTTTTGGATTGTGGTCAAACGAAAAGTACATCTTTCGCCAGTTTTAGTTTAATTGTTTTGAGACCCTGGACATAGCTTAGTGCATTTTTTTTTACCTCATTTTTTTATACTGTTAGGGAACATTCTCTGCCTTTTTTTAAGCTACCCTTCTCTCCATTCCATTAGCTGTAGATTTAGCAAACGGTCTCATTCTGTGTACGCATTAGATAATTTCTGTTGGTGTCATCTCTACAAAGAAATTCAAAGCCTCTGAAACTTTGTATTGTTCGTTGATATTTCAAATATTTTAGTGGGCCCAACTTAAGGTTTTCTTTGTGGACTGATCACCTTATTTTTAGGGTTCCTTAACTGGTTGCTTCAATAACTCCTACCTTTAATTTATATCTGGTATGTATCACTGGAGAGAAATTTCACGCAAGTAATGAAGCAACCAAAGTTATTGAGAATTGCACATGTTTATTTCTTTTACTATACGCCCATCTCAGGAGCAACGATAGTAGACGTAAGAGCCATCATTATAGGCTTCATTCATATTCATTCCTGTATCTTTTACTGTCCTATTCTCTTTATAAAAATATATGATTAATATTGTCATATATGTTTTGAAATAATCCTTTGCAAAAAAATTTTTTGGTTTAAACTTTTTAATTTTTTTTTTTATTTTTTTTTTTTTTTTTTTTTTTTTTTTTTTATTTTTATTTTTTACATTACTTAGTAATTCCCTCCCTTTGTATTAATATACATTCTGAAAAGAAACAGTGAATATATATATATATATATATATATATATATATATATATATATATATATATATATATATATATATATATATATATATATATATATATATATATATATATATATATATATATATATATATATTAATAATGATAATTCACTTATATGAGAGGTGCCAGCAAGTATGTTCTACCTATTCCGCTTTTCAAGCGACCTTTGACACCTTCAAAGCTTCCTTGTTTAGCCTATATAGAACCCAAGGAACGTCTTTGTTTCCCAACAATACGAGATGTGACCATATAAAGACCAGCTCCGCTACTGGGTAAAGAAATTAAAGATAATGAGAAAAATAACTCCTCCAAGGTTGGAGAACATGAAACAACGTACTCACCGAATCTGTGACCTTTATTGTTTTAATGTACCAGGGAACTCACTCAAACCAAAATGAAGAAAAACAAGATGTATAAAAAATAAGAATGTAAAAAAATATTTATTCCATCATCAACCACTTTATAAACATTTATATATACTTTATGAACATATATATATATATATATATATATATATATATATATATATATATATATATATATATATATATATATATATATATATATATATATATATATATATATATATATATATATATATATATATACCTACACCTAACAAGTTATTGTATATTTATAGAGGCCTCTACTAATTAAATAACACAAATAAAAACTTCTACTTATGCAACCAATAACGTAACTACACTTAAGAATTTTAGCTGATGGATATGGCGCAATTAAATGAATTTAATAGATGATAATGAATTTAATAGATGATAATTTTAGATAAATCCGGAAAATAATATAGTTCAATAAAGAATAACAATAAAAAAAGGACTTATTAGATAAATAAGGAAGTATAAGAAGGTTTTAAATTCGTTAACCAATAAATATTCAGTAAAGAAAATTTATAACACAAAAACAAAAAAAAATGACAACAATAGTCTTTATTATCAATTAATTGAATTTCTCATATCCTCCCAAATTTGTAAATTAAATAAACAAATATGAGATTTCACACGATAGTTTTAGGACAATAAAGATACTCAATGACTATATGTTAATGATATAGTAAATAAATTCAATTTCAGTATCCCTTTTCTTTCAATCCAATTTATGGATTTTACCATCAAAATTTTGGACAACTCTGGTTGCCAATAATTAATTACGTCCTTCTTTACTTATTATATATATCTTTAAATTTACAACAAAGGAAATGTTAAATTGCCTTGGAGGTGTTCATTCTTAAGGAGGAGATTGATTTCTACCTGTTGTTAGGAACGCTGACAGTTCTATTACACTAGTAACTCAAATCCTTCGAGGATTCTTTAACCAAAATTTGTTGTTATCTAATGCTGAGTCTGATCCCTCTCAAGTGAGTTGATCTATCTGGCGTTTGCAGTCCAAAATTTGTATTCCAGAACTTGTTCCCTGTAAAAAATTAAAGCAGACAAGAACGTTACTCCGATTCCAATTTATTTTTCCCTAAACTAAGTTAGTATATTCTATAAAATTCCTTCTAATAAGCAAATTCAAAATGACAGTTTATTACCTACACACTTAATAAGCTTAGACTATAATTCATTGACGTTAATTTCTTTTTCTTTAATTTTATAGATTTTTATAGATTTAATCAGATCAATTTACATTTTTAATCTAGATGAGCTTATTCAAGTTATACCTCATTCAAAAAATATCATCCAATTTATGCTAATAAAATCACTAATCCCTAACAAACTTATTTAAATTGTAGCTTACCCTAGATAAGGGTTAACAATACGTGAGATGAATCCCCTTCGATGATCTTGGGTTCTATCCACTTGAATGGCTTCTTCTTGTCACTATATTTCTTTCTGTCACTATATTTATTTCCTCCGTTTTTTATTACTGTATAATTATATAAACTTAATGTCTTTCACAATTTCCCTATTATTTTATTTCCACTTTCTGGGGGGGGGAAGAAGGAAACAATGAAATTTCATCTCAATATATATATATATATATATATATATATATATATATATATATATATATATATATATATATATATATATATATATATATATCGTGAAATCATCCAATATATTGAATCATCCACTATTGCCTCATCATTGTTTAGCTAATACTAACAATTTTCTACAGTGTAAAATTTCATCGAAACTTTCACGACGGTAATCAGCCTAGTTTTGCTTGTAAAATACTTGCAGGCTTGCAGCAGTCCTATATATGGTAAACGTAAACCGAAAAGTAATTCGAGTCGATCGAGTAATATTTTTGTTTCAAGAAAATTATGGATTTGTTCAGTTTAAAAATTATAATTTATATTAATATTCTTCTAAATTTTCTTTGAAGTTCATAGTAATTATATTATATAATTGAAAATATAATTATTAACTATATATACAATAGCAATTATAACTAAATTATTTACAATAAATAAAAATCTTACATCAAATCAGCTGACAAGTCAACAGTGATCCCAAAATAAAAAATATATATATATATATATATATATATATATATATATATATATATATATATATATATATATATATATATATATATATATATATATATATATATATATATATATTTACGACATTAAATGTTACTCCTCTTCTCAGTGATTATACTAACCAGGCGAAAAATCACCAGGAAAAAAGAGTAACGAGTTCCTTCCTTGATATAGAAGACTGCTAACGCTATCAACCACGAACTTACTCGTCAACTATACCAAGGAACCATTAAAAGGTGGTTGGAGTAGATGTAAAGTAAGAATAGAGATTAATAAAATGAAAATAAGTGCCTAATCTCTGTGAGAAGTGAAATTAAGTTAGGAAAAATAGAACCTAACCTTAATATTATTGATATACAAATTAGAGTAATTAAAGTGACTAGAAGAATATGCATTGTAGCAACAACTAAAATGTATATAAAAATGTGCTAATTTCCAGCCAATACTCATCCTCTAAATTCACGTTCGGTGAAATGATAACGATCGAACTCGCGGTAATATAAAAAATACGACAATTTTACGAATATTTCGAAATTGAAAATATACCGATTATATCGATTGAATATCAGTTCCGATAACGATTAAAGTTATTATTGGTAACAATAATTATTGTAATATAATATGTTGGTTTATATTAATTAATATAATTAAAATATCGGTTTATATCAATTTAATTTAATTAAGATATCGGTTTAATAATTATATAAAGACAATATATGGATTATTTTAATTTTTTAATGTATTGAAAGTCCACGCAAGCCCTCTTTAAATTTATTTGTGGATATTTCTCGATATTAACAGCTTTATTCTTTCATAAATAAATAATTACAGGTTTTTTCAAACCTGCAATAGCTTTCATGAAGTAATAGATCCTCAATTAAGAAACAACAAATAAATTAAAGTTTCTCCTGTAGAGTGAAATATATAGGTAGAGAAAAGTGGTTAAAATGAATAAGTGGGTAGATTTTATTCTATATTTGTTTGAAACTGAGAATGTTACAAACAAATAAATGTGTAATTTTAGTAAGAGAGTGTGTGAGATAAATGACTTTAAATGTAA
>SEYY01000263.1:16610-36610 GCA_009176605.1 Armadillidium nasatum
TCCTCTATGTTATCAATCCTCACTTTTAAATGTAGACCAGTTTGTCTACATATGCTGCATTACAGTTGGCACACTTAAATAAATAAATTAATGAGGATCTGAGAAGCATTGGGATAGATTCCTTGTGTCTGAAGAAAGTGTGAATTGAGAGGGAGTTCTAATTTGTAAGAATAAACTGGCACTGGGGGATTGTAGCGTCAAGTACAGTAAGAATATTAAGTTGGGATGTAAGGGACCCTAAATACGGAAGTTTTAGATATATTATTAACTTAGGAACAGTAGGAAAATGATGAGTAGCTCAAAAGATATCAGCGAAAAACTCGTTAATACTTTTTTCCACTTGGAACTTAGGGAATAAATTAAAATGGAAAAGAATTTTAATAAATTCCATCTCTTTATGGAAAAAATGACAGTCAGAGCAAATTTTAAATGCTCTATAGATTCTAGATCTTAGACCTGATAGAATAAACTTAAGAGGTATATTGCTAAAATAGTTTGTAGCAAGAAAGGGTAGAAGTAGGCTTTTCTATAAAACAGATGTTTTAAATATGTTGTTAATATGCGTAACATATACATCTATGAAAAATAGGGAATTATTAACTTCTTGTTCCATAGTGAATCTCATGCTGTTATGTCTCATTCATATACTGTAGAAGCATATTGGCATGAGCTTTTTTCATTGAAAACTACGAAGCAGTCTTTCATGTAGCGGCGATAGAGAAGGGGTTTGAATAGAGTGGGGCATTGCCTGATCCATTGATTTTCATAATAACAGAGAAAGCTATATGCAAAAGCAGGACCTAAAGGAGAGCCCATAGCCATACCATCAATTTGGATATATAGTTCCCCGTCGAAAAGAATATAGAATCTTCAACAGATAATTTTAAAAATTTGGTGAATGAGATGATCCATTCTCATAATGTTTTAATTGTTGTGAAATAATTCATTAGTTATTATGTTGATGGTTTCAGAAATCGGAAGATTTGCATAAAAAATTCAATATCAAAGCTTGTCATGAAGCAAGTGCCAAAAGAAGAAGAATTTAGGCAATTGATAAAGTCGATAGTGTCTGTTAAGGTATACTGGTTTTTAGCTAGAGGAATCTAAGATAGGAACTAAAAATTTGGCAAGACTGTAGTTAGGAGAGTTAATATTATATATATATATATATATATATATATATATATATATATATATATATATATATATATATATATATATATATATATATATATATATATATATATATATATATATATATATATATATATATATTATATATATATATATATATATAATATATATATTATATGTGATGCATTTTTGCATTCGCGTCCTCATCAAATATTGACATCCGCATCCGCATTTTTGAAAATCATAACATCCACATCCGCATCCGCACTTTTCGAAAAATTCAACATCCGCATCCGCATTTTCGAAAATTCAACATCCGCATCCGCATTTTTGAAAATTCAACATCCGCACCGCAAATCCGCACTTGATGTCCGAAATGAAAAATTGACATCCGCATCCGCATCATTAAATATATATATATTATATATATATATATATATATATATATATATATATATATATATATATATATATATATATATATATATATATATATATATATATATATATATATATATATATATATATATATAACGCAAACAGTTGTTTACCGATATATAAGTAGAGTGGATCAGGGACTCAAGGTCGTTTGAAAACGACTCGGATCAACTGTTGACTCGTCAGCTGATTTGATGTAAAAAAAAATTATTTATTATAAATAAATTAGTTAAAATCGATATCTTAATTATAGTAATTAATATAAACCGATATATTATGATTATTGTTAACGGTATTAACTATAATCGTTATCGGAACCGATGTAATCGGTATTTTTTCAATTTCGAAATATTCGTAACATTGTCGTATTTTTTATATTACCGTGATTTCATCGTTATCGTTTCACTGAATATGACTTTAAAGACTGTGTATTAGCTCTGGCCGTCGGCTGGGGAAATTTGCAGCAACAAAGGTTGCAGGAAATTAGCACAACTTTATATACTACATATTTAGTTGTTGCTACAATACGTTTTATTCTAGTCACTTTAATTACTTTTCTTCTTATAACAATTGCATTAAAGTTTAGGTTCAATTTTTTATTAACTGTTAATTTCGTTTCGCACAGAGATTAGACACTCTTGTCATTTTATTAATCTCTATTCTTACTTTGCATCTACTTCAACCACCTTTTAACTGGTTCCTTGGTATAGTTGACGAGTAAGTTCGTGGTTGATTGCGTTAGCAGTCTTCTATATCAAGGGAGGAACTTGTTACTCTTTTTCCTGGTGATTTTTCGCCGGGTTAGTATAGTCACTGGGAAGAGAAGTAACATTTAAGCAACTGACCTCTAATCTTTTTCTTATTTTAAATTGGGGCTGAAAAAACATGGTCATTTTCAATGCCTTAAAAATTAAATTCCTCCATCTTTCTACTTGACACAACCTTCCACTCAACTATGACATCTTTGAAAATACTCAACTCAAGCCTTCATCTGTTCTCAACATTCTTGGTGTTTCTATTTCTCATGCTCTTTATTAGAAGGATCACAATACCTTTCTTTCTAAACAAGCTTGTAAGAGATTAGGTGTTCTGAGGTGTCTTCATGATTTTTTTTATATCACCCCAGTTGCTTGGTCTTCATAGGGGTGTTGTTCGCCCCATTATGGAGTACGCTTCACACATCTAGAGTTGTTCCACACATACAGCTCTTCTCGAAAAGGGAAGTCTATAGTTTATCATCTTATAAACTCTTTTGCTCTTGCTAACTCTCTAAAATCTCTTTCTGCCCGGCGAATGTGGCGTCACTCTCTCTATGCAGGGCAAGCGGCCCTGATGGCATTCCTCCCCGAGTTTTAAGGGAGTGTGCGTCTGAGCTAACTCTATCCCTCGTTCAACTTTTCTCTCCTTGCCTTAATACTAATACTTTTCCTCAGTGTTGGAAGCGCGCATTAGCCTAACCTATTCCGAAAAAAGGGAGCCGCTCTGATCCTTTTAACTATCGCCCTATAGCTCTCACTTATATTCTGTTTAAGATCTTTGAAACCCTTCTTAACTCTCACTTTTTCTTGGATCATCTGGAATCTCATTCCCTTTTTTATGATCATCAGTATGGCTTTCGACCCTCGAGGTCTACTGGTGATATACTTCCTATCTTACAGATCTATGGTCTTCTGCCCTTAGGGACCATGGGGAGACTTGCGTGGTGGCGCTTGACATATCTAAGGCATTTGACCGGGTATGGCATGCGTCACTGCTTTCCAAGCTCCCCTCCTTTGGGTTTCCTCCTTCTATTTGCTTGCTTATGTCTAGCTCTCTTTCTAATGGCTCCATTTCGGCTGTTGTTGATGGAGCGACTTCTTCCTTTCCTGTCAATAGTGGTGTTCCTCAGGGTTCTGTCATATCTCCTATTCTATTCTTACTTTTCATTAATGATTTTCTCAGCTGTTCATCTAACCCTATCCATTCATATGCCAATGACTCAACCCTCCATTCTTCTACTCATTTCAAATCTGCTCCTCCCTTTGCATCTAGAGTTGCCTCTCGTCTTCATCTTTCCGATTCCATTCTTGCAGATCTGGATAGAATTTCCCAGTGGGGTCGTCTCAACCTTGTGAAATTCAACTCTTTAAAAACTCAACTTCTAGAAATTTCCCTCTCAAAGACACCTCCTAACTTTCCTATTTCTTTCGATGGTTCCCCCATTTCTCCTGTCGATATTATAAACATCCTTGGTCTTCACATAAACAAAAAAAAAGTCTTGGAAACTTCATATCACAATGGTTGCTAGGGCGGCTTCAAAGAAGCTGGGAGTTCTGTTTAGACTGCGAGAATTTTTTTCTTCCTCTCAGTTACTCCAATTATACAAGGGTCTCATCCGCCCTTGTATGGAGTACTGCTCTCATATCTGGGGTGGCTCAGGTTTCACCCGTCTTTTGGATAAGGTTGAGTCAAAGGCTAAAAGACTTATAAACTGTTCCGCTCTTTCTAATTCACTTGACTCTTTATCTTTGCGACGCGACGTTGTGCCTTGTCTCTTTTCTATAGGTACTACAGCGGCAAATGCTGGAGGGAACTATCCACCCATATACCTCCACCTTTACGTCGTCCTCGTAGCACAAGGGGTGCATTGTCTGCACATCAATTTTGCGTGGACATAGGCAACTCCAGGCTTGTCCGCTGTGGTGCCTCCTTTTTTCCTGCCACATCTGTTTTGTGGAATTCTCTCCCATCTTCTGTATTTCCTGCTGAATTTAATCTCAATTTCTTTAAATCCCGCGTCTGCGCACACCTAAGAAATTTGCTTTAGATGGGTCCCACAGGGGTCGTTTTTATCTTTAATGATTGTTATTGTTGTTATTATTTTTTTTCTTCTCCTTTATTTTTATTTCTCTTGAATAGGGCTTGCCCGTGAGTGGTGGTGATGTAAAAAAAAAAAAAAAAAATATATATATATATATATATATATATATATATATATATATATATATATATATATATATATATATATATATATATATATATATATATATATATATATATATATATATATATATATATATATATATATATATATATATATATATATATATATATTATATAGTTCTGCAGCTAATAACACTCTTGCTAAAAGGCTAATCTCTTCAGCCTCCTATTTTCATCTAATTCTACCTTGGACGATTGCGGCATCTCTCCTCCCACTCCTACTCTTAGGAGTCTCATGTCTCATCTGTAATTTCATATGATCAAGCGCAAGGGATTCTAAACTCTATGAACATTAGAAGGGCTAGTGACCTTCGTGTTTTGAGAGAGAGTGCCTCCGAACTGGCGCCTGTTCTCGTTCAACTGTACTCTATATGCATTAATGCTAATGCTTTTCCTCACTGCTGGAAGCGTGCTTATGTTCAGTCGGTCCCGAAGAATGGTAACCGTTCTGAACCTTCTAACTATTGTTCAATAGCTCTTACTCGTATTATATCTAAAGTCTTTGAAACTTTAGATATAATTATGGGGAGTCCTGTGTTTTGACCCTTGACATATTCAAAGCTTTTGACAGGGTATGGCATGCGTCGCTGCTCCTATGCTCTTCTCCTTTATGTTTATTCCTTTTTATATTCTCATGTCTAGTTTTCTCTTAAATCGCTCCATATTAGCACTTGTTGATGAAGAGACTTCTTCTTTCCCTATTGTGGTATTCCTCAGGGTTCTGTTCCATCTCCTACTTTTCATCAATGACCTCCTAGCTGCACTTCCAATTCTATTCATTCTTATGCCGATGATTTAACTCTCCATACTTCCATTCTTCTATTGATTACAACTCTGCCCCCCTCTTTTGCTTCTAGAGTTGCTTCTCCTCTTCACCTTTCCGATTATATTCTCGCCATCCTGGAGGGGATCTCCCGGTGTTGTCATCACAATCTTGTGAAATTCAAATCTTTATAAACTTTTAACTTCTTCACATCTCTCTCTCTCTCTCTCTCTCTCTCTCTCTCTCTCTCTCTCTCTCTCTCTCTCTCTCTCTCTCTCTCTCTCTCTCTCTTCTCTCTCTCTCTCTCTCTCTCTCTCTCTCTCTCTCTCTCTCTCTCTCTCTCTCTCTCTCTCTCTCTCTCTCTCTCTCTCTCTCTCTCTCTCTCTCTCTCTCTCTCTCTCTCTCTCTCTCTCTCTCTCTCTCTCTCTCTCTCTCTCTCTCTCTCTCTCTCTCTCTCTCTCTCTCTCTCTCTCTCTCTCTCTCTCTCTCTCTCTCTCTCTCATATCTCATATCTCTTATATATATATATATATATATATATATATATATATATATATATATATATATATATATATATATATATATATATATATATATATATATATATATATATATATATATATATATATATATATATATATATCAGAACACAGATCCAGAACTTCCTCCTCTAAAGGACAGGCTTAAGTCTTTCTCTTTGTCCAGCAACCTCTCAGTGTGATGTGACGATTTGAGACCTCATCCACACCCTTTTGTTCCTGCTTCCATTAAGAGGCAGCTGTTCGATGATCTTCACAACATGTCCCATCCTGGGGTCAATTTTCCCTTAGACTCATTAAGGTACGTTATTTTTGGACCACCTTGGATAGAGACATACGTCTATGGGTTGGAGAGTGCCACCTATGCCAGTTTTCCAATGTGGAACAATATTCAAAGGCTTCTGTATAACTATTGGAAATTCCTTCACATCGATTTAAGATGGTTCACATTGATATTGTCAGCTCTTTTCCTGTTTTATCCCCTCCTGGCAATCTAACTACCATTTACCACTATCTCTTAACCTGCCTTGACCGTAATATATATATATATATATATATATATATATATATATATATATATATATATATATATATATATATATATATATATATATATATATGTTAATGCCTTTCGGCAGAGATTGACTCAGTCAATGATCCCTAACGACTCAGGTCCTCTCTCTTTCCCGCCTCAGCATCAGTTTGTTTTTGAGTTTTGATCGAGTCACATTGGTACGTTTAGTTTGCCATTTATTTGTGTTTTATAGTGTTTTTATATTCGCATTTATATATATATATGATTTAAAATTTATTATTCATTAACAATTTAATAAAATAGCAGTTAAAAATGTGCTTATTGCATATAGTGCTTACAATCTTTAAATTTATTTTGTTAGTATAATTATGATGGAAGTCATATTTGCATAATTTAGTGTGATAAAAAAAAGTAATTCTTAGTAACAGAATCTTTTCCATTTAAAGAAAACTGCCGATTCATTAATACAGTAGTTAGAAATTGTTGTTAATATTTTGGGTACAGTTTTAAAAAAAAGTAATTCACATATTTTGGACACTGGAATACAGTACCCAGAAAATGTTTGTTAAAGTTCCTTAGCTTTTAAGTTTTTTTTTCCCCCCTAGAAATATTATACACCATTAAGCCTAGGTTTGGTTAGGTCAGGTAGGTGTTGGTCTGATTAAGTCAGATAACCCTATTTAGGCTTAGGTGTGGTTAGGTCAGGTTGGCCTAGGTCAGATTGGGCTTAGGTCTGGTTAAGTTGGTAGACCTAGATTTGGTTACATCGGATATATGTTTGTCCTACCAAAAAACCTTACCACTTGTTTAACACTTTTATAAGTAGCCAGTATGAATGGAAAGTATTATGGGGTTTGTATTCTATGTTGGATTTTCTTTCTTGAAGGATTGAAATATTAATCGATTGAATGCTCATAGTGTAGCTTCAGAATTTAATTTTTATTTTAATGTGCCCTATTTTTAAAAGGAAATATAAGTTACTATGTTATGTTGCAGTAATAATAATAATAATAATTAATTTTATATAGAAAAGTACTTGTATATGTAGAGTTGAATTGAAACTGCCATTATTGTGTATTCTTGCAAAATCTTTACTGCCAAACTTTTATATTGTTTTATATATCTATAAGGCTCATTTTAAGAAGATGTATAAAAATTTTGATTGTTACTTTGATTACAAGTTAATAATTCACTTTATAATGTGATTTAAATGGATTCATTTTTTTTCTCTTGTATAAGAATATTTGCAATTGTTATAAAAAAGATAGTGTTAAAAGAGTCTTTCTCTCTTAATATGTTTAAAGAACTTGAATTTTTCTTTGCTGTGTTCATTGCTTATGCAAATTTAAATTTTATATGTAAAATAAGTTGTTTCTTGGTGGATTTTTTGATAAATGTTTCTTAATATCATTAAAAAGGATGAATGATACGGAAATAAGTTTTTGATTTCCAAATGTTTACTACTGAATTGGTACTTTTATGTATCTTTTCCAAAAGAGTATTGACATATGCGTTGCTGGACCATCAGAGTAACACATCATTCATCAAGGATTCACTATTTAGAAGGTTAGATTTAGCAGGCTCACTAGTAGATTTAAGTATTAGTACTATATCTGGTACAGAATTTTCAAATTCAATCAAGTGTAAAAATCTAATCTTGCAAGGACTGAGGTCAAAAGAGAAGCTGCATCCTCGATCTTCTTATGTAAGGAAGGATATCGCGGCGGATAGAGCGAGCATTCCTAGTAAAGAAGTTACAAAAAAATATAAACATCTGCACGAGTTATATGAAGAAATAGAACCAGAAATCCCAATGCTAGACGTGGAAATACTAGTTGGACTCGATTGCCCAGAAGCTTTGGAACCTTTAAGGGTAATTACCGGAAGTAAAGGCATGCCTTTCGGTTTTAAATCTCGTTTAGGATGGGGTATTGTCGGCATGATACCAGAAATTTTCAAGCAAACGAGCACAAGGCAACTATCAATCATGCCATTGTAACATTCCAGTCTGAGACTAAAGAATTGCACAAGCACGAAAAAGACATTAAGGAATCCTTTTCTCTTAAAGAAAAGGAAAAGATGGAGCTTGAGAACCAGAATAAAGTTTTGGCCAAAGATTTAGAAAATGCCAAAGTGCACTTGAATGATAAAGAGAATCTTATTCAAGAGAAAGCAGCTATTATTAAGGAACTTCATGAATCAAAACAGATGCTGAAGTCTAAAGTTGAGGACATTTTAAAATATAGAGAAAATGACCGCCTTCTCAATAAAGAACAAAATGCAGAGTAGAGCAACAGATTATTAGAAAAACAAAATTTCAAAGTAATACAAAATGAAAAGGAAATTGAAATATCATCTTATAAGAATAAGTGCAAAGAAAAGGATTCTGCAATACAGATTTTAAGTGCAGAAAGGGAAATTGAAAGGAAAAACTTTTTAGATATTATCCAAGAAAAGGAGAAAGCTTTGCTTGAAAATGAAAGTAAAAGGTCGGAGATGCAAATAATGCTTAAAAGGGTGGAAGAGGAGAACTTAGAAATTGAAAGTGAAAAACGAAACTGGAGTGAAGAGATTGGTGAAGCGACCATTGAAATGCAAAGGTTGAGAGAATTGTTGATTGAAAAGGATCAGGTAATACTTAAACTAAAGAAAGAAAATGAAGACCTGATAAAAGGACGAGATGCTGGTACAGAGCATATTAATGAAAAACCTGTCTTAATATCAGAGCTTGAAAATGAAAAGGCAGAAGTACTTCAAATGAAAATGGACAAGGAGAATATGCAAGCTAAATTGGAAATGTTTCAAGAAAAGAGTAACAGGGAGTTTTCTGAAATAAACGAAGAGAAGCAGGAGATGAAAATTCAGATTGAAAGGGAAATGGAAAAGGTCCATTTTGAAAAACTTGAAGGAGACAAAAGAAATTTCTATGGAAAACGAGAGTCCCAGAAACAACTGGAGATTAGTTATAGTAAAGAAGGCTTTTGTAATCCAAGACAAGCGTGTTAGAAGAGAGTTGTTGAGGGTCGTTAAACGTAACTTAGGTAATCATAGGAAAAGGAAGAAAACAGCCTTCGGTGTTGGAAAGACCTGTACATTCAGTAGTTCTGTTAGTGCCAGCAGGAGAACTGGGAGTCCCCACCAAGGAGCCATCTTTAGTTCAAAATTATCACAATTTTGGGGGAGCCATGTTAATGCCTTTCGGCAGAGATTGACTCAGTCAATGATTCCTAACGACTCAGGTAGCCCCAAAGTCCTCTCTTTTTCCCACCTCAGCGTCAGTTTGTTTTTGAGTTTTGATCGAGTCACATTGGTACGTTTAGTTTGCAATTTATTTGTGTTTTATAGTGTTTTTATATTCGCATTTATATTATGTATATATTTAAAATTGTTTTCTGTATTTCAGCTAAACCTGTACAATTGAGTGGAAAACTGTTTGTAATAAAGTTGATAGGAAATTCCATTCTTTTATTGTACCGAGTCAAGCAGCAAGCTCAAAGACACAAGCTGGGCAAACGCGTGTTGTCCATTCATATATATATATATATATATATTTTTTTTTTTTTTTTTTTTTTTTTTTATTTTATTTATTATATTATATATATATATATATATATATATATATATATATATATATATATATATATATATATATATATATATATATATATATATATATATATATATATATATATATATATATATATATTGGGCATTGGGTCATTCATGCTCACAAGTGAATTATTTTCCACATTTGAGCATTATATATATTTTATTTGCTGATATTTTAACAAACGACTTCAGTAGAAAATATAAGTAAATTCCCAGTAATATATACCAGTATATTTTTGTTAGCAAATAAGAAGAATATTAAAAAATACTGTGACTTAAATTGCATACATGTAATCATGTAATTTCTGTCTTTTAGCATTTAATTTTCGTATTCTCTTTTCAATTTCTAAAAAAATCCCTAAATTTTGATGATATATAACTTGTTGGAAACATTTTTGATGGTGTTGAAAATGTAGTTTTGTCTCTGTTACCTCCTCTTACATTTTTCAGTGCCATTAGTCTATAATTTCAAGATACCACAAAATCATTTTTGATGCCTAGAATTTTTTTTTTATACACTCAAACAAATAAGTTTCTGTTTTTAAATAGAATGAGGAGAAAAGCTTACACAACCCTCATAATTACCAAAACTGTAGTGATGAATATTTTATGGCTGAGGCTTATTGAAAATGCTTAGTAAAGGGTTGGAACATTAAAAAAAAAATTTAACTTTGCTCTGAAAAGTTTGGTAATTATTTGAAATAAATCAGCACAACGTCTTTTATACAAATATTTAATCATCCACATAGTGAATGATTAAATATTAAATTTGTAAAATAATTTTTGAAAAAATAGCAATTAATTAATCAAAGAAAGAAATGTCATTCTACTACACAAATTCCCTAATATATATATATATATATATATATATATATATATATATATATATATATATATATATATATATATATATATATATATATATATATATATATATATATATATATATATATATATATATATATATATATATGGACCAACCGGGGGCTGGTCCCGGCACCGTCAGACTCCAGCCATTTTTTTTTCTGGCTCTGTCTAAAAATCAGGGAAAACCAGGGTTTGTCTGCCAGGATTAAAATAGCAAAGTATACTTATTAATGGTGGATTAAATCAAACAAAATATAAGAAAAGTAAAAAAAAATTCTTGTTTTTTCAATATTTTCCTTTTTTTTCTGTTTCTTTTGACCGCTCCTTTTCTGCTAGTGAATGTCTATCCTTGTGTTTTGATTTTAGATGCCCCCATAAAGATTTGGTTGAAAAATATTTACTTAGGGCACCCGGAGATCCTCTTCTAATTTTCTGACTGCAGATGTTACATTTAGCTTTTTCGAGCCTATCCTGAAACATTTTAAAGTACTCACATACTGCTGAAACTGATCTTTTAGCCATAGTGACTGAAAGTATAAACAAAATAATAATTTTGAAATAATGTAGCTAAGTTTGATACATAGCAATAAAATAACAATGATATGTATAAATAAAGTTATATTGATAATTTTATATCTTAAATTTTTTTCAAACTTTACCTTAGGATCTTACCTAAGTAAACCTGTTGAATCACTATTGTGAATCAGAAAAAAAAAAAAAAAAAATTTTTGTACTTTTTTTAAAACTTTTATTATACAAACTGTGTAATTTTCTGAAAATTTTTCTATATCTAATTTTCTTAACCTAAATTTCAGTGTTTTTGATCTCTTTACAAATTTTACGCAACTCAGACGAGAGCCCCGGTCGGTTATATATATATATATATATATATATATATATATATATATATATATATATATATATATATATATATATATATATATATATATATATATATATATATATATATATATATATATATATGGGTCATTCCAAGTCACTTCAACCAAAATTTGGCAATTTTTTCCGTGACCCCTTTCGATTTTTATGAAAAATGGCACACTAACAGATCTTGTTGAGAAAATATGAATGGCGTTTATTGCAGGTCTCTAGCTCATACGGTTCAGAAGATATGACCTTTGAAACTTTGGTCAAAAATGTCAATTTTCAGAGAGTAGTCTGAGGTCAAAATACAATATCTCGGCTTCTATGGCACTTAGAAGCATCGTGTAAAGACCATTTAAAAGATCTTGAATAGCGGTACAACATTTATTTAGATGATTTTGACCTCGGAGGTCAAATAAAAAATTTGACCTATTGGTGACCTTGACCTTGAAAATAAACCATCTTCGATTTTTTTCAAACTTTCCTGAATTATTGTTATATATGTATATATTAATTTTTTTAATGAATTATTTTTGGTTTTGGCTTGGTTTAGAAAATATAAGCAATTTAATAAGTACAAATATCACATTTTTCACTTTTTTGCGATTTTTATCTCATTCAATGTATAGTTCCAACATTTCCATTTCTCTTTCTCTCCCATATATATATATATATATATATATATATATATATATATATATATATATATATATATATATATATATATATATATATATTGTAAGGGGCTGGCTGCTGCCGAGTATATTTTTCTCGTATTCTCGTATTCTCTGAGGAATATAGTCTTACCTGCTTGTTGCTTTGCTGTTATGCTGTTTGATTTTGACTGTGCTTGGGATCCACAATATTAATGTGCATGTGCCATGTCCTAGACTGGAGAGCGTGAAGGGAGATTGATGTTAACATGTTTATTTGTTTAGATACGTTAATGTTATTCTTCTATGTTAAATTTATTTTTTTATTATTATTATTTATTGAGTGCACTTGTGCTAATGAAAAGTCTTATGAGCTATTGTTCCCATTTCGGGCAATAATTAAAAACAGGTTATTCTTATTCAAACAGGTTGTTATTCTCAAGAAGGCATATTACCCTTTCAAGAGTAGGTTATATTCTTTGTGTTTTTATTATTATTATTATTAATTCATTATATATTTTTAGATCATTTAAACTGAGGTGAGGCACTGGGGTAATTATTTATAATTCTCACAGGTGCCGGTCTAGGGCCTTATTGCCTAGTGCTAATCTGGAGTTATAATCTCTATACCTATTCAGGTAGAAAATATAGATAAGAGACCTTAATGGTTTTTGAGATTATCATATATTTTTTTTTTTTTATAAAATTTTAATATTTAATATTCACTTTGGGAAAAGAAAATATGTCAGTAGTGTGATAAATTTCACAGTAAAACATTTTCCACTTTCAAATCTTTGGTTGTTTTAAACCATTACTCTTTTTTTCTCTTTATTTTGTGTATATAAAGAGGCTATCTTGTGTACTGTGAACTATAGATAAGTTTATGTGAATATTGTAAATGTAAGATCAATGTATATATATATATATATATATATATATATATATATATATATATATATATATATATATATATATATATATATATATATATATATATATATATATATATATATATATTGATCTTACACTTACAATGTTCACATAAAATTATCTATAGTTCACAGTACACAGGATAGCCTCTTTATATACACAAAATAAAGAAAAAAAAAGAGTAATGGTTTAAAACAACCAAAGATTTGAAAGTGGAAAACGTTTTACTGTGAAATTTATCACACTACTGACATATTTTCTTTTCCCAAAGTGAATATTAAATATTAAAATTTTATAAAAAACAAAAATATATGATAATCTCAAAAAACATTAAGGTCTCTTATCTATATTTTCTACCTGATAGGTATAGAGATTATAACTCCAGATTAGCACTAGGCAATAAGGCCCTAGACCGGCACCTGTGAGAATTATAAATAATTACCCCAGTGCCTCACCTCAGTTTAAATGATCTAAAAATATATAATGAATTAATAATAATAATAATAAAAACACAAAGAATATAACCTACTCTTGAAAGGGTAATATGCCTTCTTGAGAATAACAACCTGTTTGAATAAGAATAACCTGTTTTTAATTATTGCCCGAAATGGGAACAATAGCTCATAAGACTTTTTCATTAGCACAAGTGCACTCAATAAATAATAATAATAATAAAAATAAATTTAACATAGAAGAATAACATTAACGTATCTAAACAAATAAACAGGTTAATATCAATCTCCCTTCACGCTCTCCAGTCTAGGACATGGCACATGCACATTAATATTGTGGATCCCAAGCACAGTCAAAATCAAACAGCATAACAGCAAAGCAACAAGCAGGTAAGACTATATTCCTCAGAGAATACTCCATGCAATCTGAAACGAGAAAAATATACTCGGCAGCAGCCAGCCCCTTACAATATATATATATATATATATATATATATATATATATATATATATATATATATATATATATATATATATATATATATATATATATATATATATATATATATATATATATATGGAGAGAGAGAGAAAGAGAAATGGAAATGTTGGAACTATACATTGAATGAGATAAAAATCGCAAAAAAGTGAAAAATGTGATATTTGTACTTATTAAATTGCTTATATTTTCTAAACCAAGCCAAAACCAAAAATAATTCATTAAAAAAATTAAAATATACATATATAACAATAATTCAGCAAAGTTTGAAAAAAATCGAAGATGAGGTTTTTTTTCAAGGTCAAGGTCAAGGTCACCAATAGGTCAAATTTTTTATTTGACCTCCGAGGTCAAAATCATCTAAATAAATGTTGTACCGCTATTCAAGATCTTTTAAATGGTCTTTACACGATGCTTCTAAGTGCCATAGAAGCCGAGATATTGTATTTTGACCTCGGACTACTCTCTGAAAATTGACATTTTTGACCAAAGTTTCAAAGGTCATATCTTCTGAACCATTCATATTTTCTCAACAATATCTGTTAGTGTGCCACTTTTTATACAAATCGTAAGGGGTCAGGGTTTTTTGTCGGTTGAAGTGACTTGGAATGACATATATATATATATATATATATATATATATATATATATATATATATATATATATATATATATATATATATATATATATATATATATATATATATATATATATATATATATATATATATATATTGGGATGGCTGGATAGCAAATTTGCCGAATAACCAGATATTTGACAATTTTCAAAAACCAGATTTCTTGGATATTTCGGCTAAATTTGCCAGATATTAATTTAAATTCACATTAATTATTAATTTTAAGTAAACTATATATATATATATATATATATATATATATATATATATATATATATATATATATATATATATATATATATATATATATATATATATATATATATATATATGAGTCTGGAGGAATGTACCTAACTTCAGGAGTATATTCTTCACATAACTATATGATTAAAAACCATTTTTCATTTGTTTTCGAATTTCAGCTTTCCAAAGGTTAAGTATGATTAAGTAGGGTAACACAAGTGTATTTGAAAAGCACACTTATTTTACAATAAATTTTCAAAGGTACCACCATTACCACCATGGACCTCTACACATTTACTGGTTCATTTGCGAATAGTATTTGTATCTTTTTTAAGTTCTTCTCATTTTTCTCTTTTGTGAGGTGCAGCATTCAAAATATGTTAAATAAATGCACCTCGATTATTCACCTTTCTTTGGTAAAACTCACTTTTCAACCAACCCCATAAACAAAAAGTTCAGTAGCGTCATGTACACCAATTAATAGGCCCGCCTCGACCAGTCCATCATTCTGGAAAAGTTCAGGTAAAATATTGTGTGACCTGGCGATCAAAAAGTGGAGGATCTCCATCTTTGCCGATAGTACATAACATTTATTTAGGTAAAGTAACATCTTCTAATAGACCTTGTAACTCATTTTGCAAAAATTTCAAATAATGTTTTATTGTTAGGGATTCTCAATAATCGCCCTTGACAATCTTACACCACACGTTAACTGAAAAATGATACTGAAAATTTGTTCCGACTATTTCGTTGGAATTTTTGTCAGACTAGCGATGAGAGTTGCGGGTATTTTCGACACAGTTACGAGTGAATATTGCCCCATCAATAAAACGTATGCATGAAACTAAATGACAATTAGTAATTATCTGTAGACAAAATTGCATGCGTCTAGCTTAGTCTTCTAGTCGTTAGTGTTGTACATGCTGTAAGTGGTATGGATATAATCTCTGTTCTGCAATATGCAGATCACTCTTGTTTAAGGATTTTCAAGTAGTTACCAGTCTGGTAAACTCAGCTAAATTCTTCTTGAGATAGTCGTAGGGCTCTGTTCCACTAAATCCAGAATTCCTTCTACTTCATTCACATCTTGTCTATGGGCATGTTCGAATGTGATGTGAGCACTGGGAATTCTACCGGTCTTACGCAATGTGTTGAAAGTTTTGATAAATACTATGCAGAAACTGTGAATATACTTTTCAACCGCAGCTGTAGTATTCCCGTTGCAAAATCATAAACAATCATCATATTCGCATATTTCAGATTTGAATAGATGTGTGGAATTGCTTATCACTTTTATTACGCGGCTGTCGGGCAAAATAATTCACAACTAACGGATGATTAGGTGACAAATAATAATTTATTGTGTGTTGTTTACCATATGCTAGTCTACTTGATTGGTTGTTTATTTACTAAAGCCTCTAGATGCCTGTAATTCCAAAATAAATGAAAATCGGATCACAACTTTTTTTTTTTTTTTTTTTTTTTTTTTTTTGTCATACATTTAAATGTAGAATACACTCAGAGTTTGGTGCGTTCCTCCCTATTAACCTTATATATATATATATATATATATATATATATATATATATATATATATATATATATATATATATATATATATATATATATATATATATATATATATATATATATATATAGGGAAACACCTGGTAAATGCATGAATCTTAATATGGCGGGGGACCACATTTCACATTCATTATCGCCTAAATCCTTCTAGGAATGAACAAATATAAATCCTAAATGGTGCATAATGGGATGTAAGAGCATTCCTCATGCAAAAGAAGAAATTCCAGTAGGGATGCTGGTGGTGGACAGCGATCTCGAACCCTATCCTCCAATATTGGACACAGGTACTCTTTTATAGAGGTTTGCCGATTGTGGGAGGAAGGAAAGACATAAAACCTCATCTGCATGTTTATCCTTATTATCTTGATAAATGGCACTACCTTCAATAAACTTTGCTCTACTACCTGAACCTGGTCCCCTAAAATGAACACATAATCCTTGGCAGTTACATTATTGCATATGGTGATAATTGGGCCTGCAGAATACCATGATATGGCTGCTCAAGCCACGAAGGAACCTCCCTCGTACTTCATCTGTGGCATAAGGTAGTCCAGATCATATTCCCGGAAATGATGTTCTCCACACATAAACTCGGCGGAAGGTTGGGAATAGTGTGAAGGTCGATTAATATGAAGAAAGAACTGTCTTTCATTGTTCGGCAATTGAATCCTTATGAGTGCTGCACAATTCCACTTTCTGAAATTCGTATCATTTACAAAATGCAGCACCTCATGAATATCGAGTCTATTGAGTTCACTCCTCAGTGTTCTTGTGCTGACAGAGTTTGCAAGACTGGCATTGGCTTAGGAGTAACTTTTGCTCCTCTGTCTCTGTTGCCCAGTTTCGACCATATCCACATTGGTGTTTATGTAATTATGTTTTTCCGGAAGCAATATGGGGGCCCATGACCTTGGATATTGTATATGGGAATTTAAACTTACAAACTGAGATATATCTCACTTGTACCAGCACAGAATGTTGAACACAGAGCAACTGACACTTCCTACCGACTCTATAGGTTACCTACCACATATGACACATGATCGCCTGTGGCGCCTCTTCTATTTCAGAAAGTTGATGTCTGACCTATACCCATTCTATTTTTTTTTTTTTTTTTTATCCCTACAGTTTCTATATTTTTGTTCAACCTGTTCATATATATATATATATATATATATATATATATATATATATATATATATATATATATATATATATATATATATATATATATATATATATATATATATATATATATAGTGGGCAAAGGTCTGAGGAACACCAAATTCCACCGGAGTTGGGAAAAATCCTATCTTGGTCGAAGGAGACTGATATGTCCAGATACACGGCGTTTGAAAGTATGCAACTGAAAGGAAGTTGGAGAAAACAGATAAACCGAGTGTGTTCCAGACTTTAAAAGTAGAGTATATGTAAGATTGAGAATAGCGGTTAAGTCTGGAGTGTGAGAGTTTGGACAGAGAAAGGATGAGGCTGTGTAGAAAAGCTCAATGGAGGAGGTATTCGATGAGAGAGTTCAGAAGAGCAGTGTTCCATGTATTACCGATAGTAAAGAGAGAGTGACGCAACAATTCAACGGGCAGAAAGGGATTGGAGAAAGTTAGTAAGAGCAGGAGAGTTGATGAGACGAAACGCTCTAGACTCCACCTTCTCAATGAGAACTATATGAGTGGAACCACCCCAGATTTGTGAAGCCTACTCCATACCGGGACTGACAACACCCCTATAGAGAGCAAGCAACTGGGGTGTCGTTAAGTAATTCTGAGGGCGCCTCAGAACACCCAGCCTTTTAGAAGCTTGTTCAGAGAGAGAAGTAATGTGATCTTTCCAAGAAAGATCACGAGAAAAGTATATGCCGAGAATATTAAGAATAGATGAAAGTTTAAGTTGTATGTTTTCGAAGAAGACATCATAGTTGTGTGGAAGATTGTGTCGAGTAGAAAGAAAGAGGAACTGAGTTTTTGTTGCTTTGAAAACAACCATGTTTTCTCTGCCCCAATCTCAAATACGTGAAAGATCAGAGGTTAGTTTCCCCAAGCCTACCCTTGTCGAATCTATCAACTGCTTTTGGGAGGGACGTTTTTCAAACTGGAAGGAATAATGAAGGGGGGAGTCAACAGCATAGGAGTGGATAGGATATGAAGTAATAGAGAGAAGATCATTAATGAAAAGCAGAAAAGTGTTTGGGACAGGATAGAACCCTGAGGAACACCACTATTAATAGATTTAAAGGAAGAACGGTAATCGTCTACAGCAGCTGATAAAGAACGACCAGAAAGGAAATAGAGAGAAGATCACAGAGAAATGGATAGATACCGAAAGAGGTTAGTTTAGAAATCAAAGCTTTGTGTCAGACTCTGTCGAAGGCTTTCAGTATGTCCAGCGCGACAGCAAAGGATGCACCGAAATGCCAAAGAGAGGAGGACCAAGAGTCAAAGAGGAGGGAAAGAAGATCACCAGTAGAGCGTTTCTTACAAAAACCATACCGGCGGTCAGAGATAAGATTAGAAGAATTGAAATGTTTCCAAATCTTGCTGTCAAGGATGGATTCGAAAACTTTAGAGAGAACGAAGGTTAAAGAAATGGGACGGTAGTTGGATGGTTGAAAGGGGTCCACCTTCTTCGGCACAGGCTGAATGAGCTTACGTTTCCAACAAGAAAGGAAGGTTGAAATTGAAAGACAAAAGCGAAATAGTTTTCCAAGGCAGGGTACAAGCTCGAAGCACAAGTTTTGAGAACCACAGGAGGAATACCATCGGGACCATACGCCTTCTCAAAGCTTAATACTAAGAAGAATCTTTAGAAGAAATTCTAACTTTAGGCTTAAATGAGTTGGAGAGGGTTGAAGGAGGTAGTATAGTTCAGGAATAGTCTAAGGCTGAATTGGAGGCAAAAGTTTGAGCGAAGAGTTCAGCTTTAGAAGAAGGTAAAACAGCAGTTGTGCTGTCGGAAGATACTAAAGGAGGGAAAGAGGAAGAAGCAAAGTTAGAGTTGACATTGTTTGCAAAATGCCAGAAAGAACATGAAGAAGAGGAACCAGAAAGATTATTTAATTTTCTACGGAGAAAAGAGTTTTTAGTGTTACGAAGGATAGATTTTGCACGATTCCGGGTTTAAATATAAGTTGCGTGAGTTTCTGGAGTTTGAATACAACGGTAATCCCTGAAGGCAATATTTCTGCGGCGGATAGCGCGAGAGCAAGCAGAGTTAAACCAAGGTTTGTTAGAT
>SEYY01000263.1:41610-59110 GCA_009176605.1 Armadillidium nasatum
AATCATTTTTCTTCATATGTATTTTAGATTTTATGTGCCGGAGTTTGGCATAACATTATCTTAGCTGCAGTTGCATTTGGAACTGGTATCTTACTACCATATATTTTAAGTCCTTTGTATGATACAAATAAAGGGATTTTAGTTCTGAGTCTGGATAAGGTTAGTAGTATTTTTAAAATGTTTACAAAATTTTATTCTAATCTGAGTGGTAAATCATTTATTTTTATAGGCCTCTCCAGCTCTTGGTCCAAGTGGTTTGTTTCCTGGTGATGTAATTGATTCTGTAAATTTCTGTTCTACATTTAACATAGAAGATTGGAAGGAATGCTTCATTAAGAATATAGATCATAACCAACAAGGATTTTGCATTCCCGAGAACATCATCAATTTTCAGGATGAAACAATTCATCACCGTAAGGCTTCTTCATTTTAGCAAAATTACTATTCAAATCCTTTACTCGTATAGTTTTTTATATAATGAAATTATAAATTCTTAAGGTATGTTGAAGTGAAATGCGATTAACGTCTCTTGTTATAAATATTTTTCCAAACTTCGGAAAAAAATGAGTATAAAGTGATTGTTAAGAAATTCCTGAAGATTGTATTTGACTAATTATCAGTAGTCAGATGAATTTATTCATATATTAAACTGCCATTAATCTACAACTTTATAGTATCTTACAGATTTGGTTGACATCATTATATGTTGTATTTTTTTTTTTTTTTAAACAAAATATTACGGTTTCATTTTATTTTCTTTAAAACTTTAGCAAAAAAAAAAAATATATCCAGTTTATAATTTTTACTGTAAAATTTATTATTTATTTAAAATTATTTAATGTGGAATTTATACTTTTTTACATTTTGTTATTATATTTTATATTTTAAAATCATCAGTAAGCGTTAATATGATTTGGGTGGGGTTTGTTTGTTTTTGTTTTTTTTTTAATATAATTATTTACTTATTTTATAACTGGGGGGTAGGGGCTTCTAATTTCACTGTGTTTGTGTGCGTGAGTGTTGCAAAATAGGCTTGTTCGTAGTGTAAAAACCAATTTTGTTACAGTTTGAAACCAAGATATGAAGTGATACTTTTTGAATGTTTCTTAGCTTGCTTTACTTAGATAGGTCACTTCATCATTTGGCGCATTCTCTGATAAGTAAATGCAATAAAAATGAAAAGTTGCACCCGACCGTCACCGATTTTTATGAAACTTGGTATATAGATTTATCTTGGTAAAAAACAACCTTCCTGAAAATTGGAGGTTTCTACTCTGATTTGGGGCCTCGGCGCTACCCCCTATTTTTTTATTTATTTTTTTTTTTTTTGAGGTTTCGGTGAACATCGCTCTTTTCGAAGATTCATAACTTTGGTTCTAATTAAGATAAAGTAAAAATTCAAAGTGTGTTTTAAAGGGATATAATATTTCTACCAAAGTGTATAGAATAAAAAACTTGTAAAATTATAAATAAAAAAATGACGGAGTTTTGAAAAATAAAATTTTCCCCACCCCTCTTTGTATTACTAAAATATATTAAATAATATTGTCTTAAAGTATAGACATAGTTTATCGTATTATGAAACAATCTCTTTGTTATTTTTGTTTGGAGAAAGTTTTTTAAGATTGAAAAAAATTAAAAGTTGGTGAAATTTTTTTTTTTTTTTTTTATAATAATAATAATAATTTTAGTCAGAAATAGATTTAAAATTATAAAAATGCAATATGTTATTCTTATAAAATAAAATAATAAAATTTAAGAATGAAGAACGTATTTTTTTGTAATGAGTTGGTTCTTCGAACCCAGTTACTAATCTAATTTAATAAAGTTTAATAAAATAAAATTTTTAAATTTCTCACGATTCATTTATTTCATCTTTTTCAGACATAAATTGTTTTTATCCCAGGTACTATGGTTTTTTTATGATTTTTTTTCTTGCAACCTATATTTTGTTGAACATTGGGGAATGTGTAATCATTTTCTTTTTCTTGATGCAGAAAACTGATATAAAAATCATCAAATTCGTCAGAGTAATTTTCTACAATCCTATCAAAGTACTTCCATCAAATTTGCAAGTTACATAGTATCCTACTGCACAAGTTTTTCCTTTTTCGCCATGATCAGAATTTTCGGTGCTTTCATGTACTTCAGAAATTTTGGCTTGTATGCAAGTTGTTGATTTAGAACTCTGAAAAGCTTTGAGTGTTACAGTGTCAATAGGAACAATTTTATAAAAGCCTTGTGTACCTTTCAATGTTGCACATTTTGCAAATCTATTCTGCAATTTTTCTTTAGTTCTCAGTACTTCTTCTGTAGAGTAGATACAATTAATTCGTTATATTTTCTGTACAATATGAGAAAAAATTCTCTGGGAACAGTTCTTTTGACGCCCCCCCAATTCCATCACAAACATTTTTTTTCATGGCTGGTTTCGAAATAATTCCATTCACAAAATATGCTAAAGTCAGAGTAATGACAAAGATTGACAAAATTGTATTTTTTTTTAACTGTGCTACACAGTCATCACTAAAATAATAAATTTTGCTGATGGTGCTAAATTTTTGTAAGTTTTTTATTTAATTTTACCTGAAAAATAAAGACCATTGAAGTGGAATGCTTTAAATAATCACTAATAAAACAAAAACGATCATGATGTAGAACACCACATTGCCTGTAATATAAAACAACAGAATGTAGTGTGACTTGATCATTGACCTAATGGAATCCCTAACTTGCATCTTGCACAACAGAAGTATAATTTTCAGAAAAGTCTCTGAGTATTATTAATTCATTTCGAGGAAAATTATTTTTAAGTTCTTTAAGGTAATTAGATTGTGATTTGGCAATAAAATGGTGCCTTTTTAAATCATACACATTTTCAGCTACTAAATATATAGTCATTAATATTTAACGTTATAATTAAATTTGCCCTGTCTGTGTTTACCCATTGTGAATATGTAACAATCTCTATCATCTAAGGATTCTGCCATATGACACGCCGGCGTGTCACACCTAGACTTTCTGTGCCGCTTGACTAACCGGTGGGTCAGACCCTGTTTTTTTTTTTTTTTTTTTTTTTTTTTTTTTTTTTTTTTTTGAATTAGCGATATTTTTTTTGGCACTGTGGGTGGAAAACGTTAAAAAGAGTTTGCCTGTCAAGGTCGACATTTTTTTCGGACCAAAAAATTTTAAAATAATAAAAATCTACGGTTTCTTCCCAATCAATTTCATTGTTTTCTTTCGATAAATGGTAAAAAAAAAATGCCCAAAAAATTTTGCGAAATATGCCGGCGTGTCACATGGCAAGTGGGGCTAGCCCCAACTCCGGCACGAGGTGGGGAAGAAAAGGGTATAACATTGCGACAGTCAACTTAAGTAGCTTTACTAATCTATTTTTAGAGTTTCTACAATATGAACATGCAATTTAGATCAGCTTCTTGACACTGTTTTCTGCAGTAGATCTTTGAAACTTAAATTTTTCGTTTCATTTGCAGACACCATTAATTTTGTATTTTAGTGATTTTCACCAGCCATAACACACCAATATGGTCTTGGTTTTGCAATTGTCAAAAATCCAATATTGTCAATACAAGTTTCTTTGTATTTAAGTCTTTTTTGTTTGTGCTCTCTAATTCCATTTATTTTTAATATAGGGACCGACCGGGGCTGGAATTTTGCCAGGGCCTTGGCCGGGGTTTCCTAAAATTTGTAGAGGTCAAAAGCACTGAAATTTTAGGTTAAATTAGATATAAAATTTAATCGAGGTTTATTTAATTTTAAGGAAGGAGTAGAATAGCCAACAACATTCACTTAAATTAATGATTATATACATTTTCCCCGAAAAAAATCGCAGAAAATTGCAGATTTTGTAAAATAAAAGTTTTAAAAAAGTACAAAAATTTTTGACATTTTATTTGAAAAAACGTAAGTTATAAAATTATCAGTAACCTGTATTTATACATATCATTATTATTTTATTGCTATTTATCAAACGTATCATTTAGCTACATTAAAAGATCAGCTTCAGCAGTATGAGAGTACTTTACAATGTTTCATGATAGGCTCGAAATAGCTAAATGTAACTTCTGCAGTCAGGAAATTAGAAGAAGATCTCCGGGTGCCCCAAGTAAATATTTTTCAACCAAATCTTTATGGAGGCATCTAAAATCAAAACATAAGGATGAACATTCACTAGCAGAAAAGGAGCGGTCAAAAGAAACAGAAAATATTGAAAAAACGAGAAGAAAAACCTTAATTTTCTTATATTTTGTTTGATTTAGTCCACCATTAATAAGTATAATTTGCCATTTTAACCCCGATTTTCCCGATTTTTAGCCTTGGCCGGAATTTGTTAGGGACTCGGTGCGTCTATATTCTAATACTTAATGAGTCACTTTTCCCAGAACATAACCTACTAATTTCATCATCTTCATGTGGCACATTGAAATTTCTGCCAATATCCTAAATGCTGCCCTTATCTTTTCTCATTTATTCACCAAGTATTTGGAAGCCCCGAAAAAGTTCGTAGTCTCTATTATAGTAAAAGGAGAAAATGTTAAACTTTGTATTCGCATTAAATTTGCAGTCAAAATTTTTTCAAATCAGCAAAGATATTGTCAAACCTGAAAATGTAGAATATATATATATATATATATATATATATATATATATATATATATATATATATATATATATATATATATATATATATATATATATATATATATATATATATATATATATATATATATATATATATATATATATATAGAGGTGGACCGGATAGAAATTTTTTACTATCCGCGGATGCGGTTGCGGATATTCAATTGCGGATATCCGCAGATGCGGATAGTTTAATTTTTTAAGAGTTTTTGCCATAGATTCTTGGAATTTTAAATATAATATCCAGAATCTATGTTACCAGGGTGTGGGACGGGGACCCAACTCTTGAACACCCCACCAAGCTCTTTCCCCAACCTCCACCCATTTGGGAAAAGGTTATATATATATATATATATATATATATATATATATATATATATATATATATATATATATATATATATATATATATATATATATATATATATATATATATATATATATATATATATATATATATATATATATATATATATATATATATATATAGCCAGTAATTCAGTATTACCTTCACACTTCACAGTTTCACATATTCCATTTGAAGTTAATAATTGGTAAGTTATTTTTTAGAAATAAAAGCTTTTGGGCTTTTTCAGGTGAAAGTTTGGTTCGCTTTTCGTCGTAAATGAGGACCTGCTCCACTGAAAAGACGCTCACTAGCAACACTAGTTGAAGGACATGCTAAATAAGTCCTTGCCAGCTCAGCAAGAAAAGGGAAACTTTTGCAATTATCTCTCCACCAAACCAGTTGGTCTTTATCTGCCTCCAAACGTGGGAGTTTCAGATAATTTTCAATAATCGATATTGTATCCTTTGACACTTCTGAATGTGATTCTTCATCGCTGCTGGAAGCTAGAAGATCTTTCATTGATTTAGCAATGCTTAAGCTAACAAATTTTGTTTCTTTTGTATCTGAGAGCTTTTGCTTTTTCTTGAAAGGCGTTATTTTAGCTGTTTCTATCATCTCATCGCATAAGCATCCTAATTTGATTTTAACATTCTGAGAAACAAGTGGTTTAAAAATTTTTGCTTTGTACCTAGGATCTAAAAAGGTTGCAATTGTATAAGCATCATCATTTTCCAGGTTTTCAAATCTGTCGTTCATCTCCTTCATTAATGTTTCAGTCATCCTTGAAACTCCCTTAGACTTAATAACATTTGTTAACACAACTTTCAATGTTGAAACAAGTGATATCACATCTGACAAACATGATTCAGCTGAACTTATAGTCTTTGTTAATTCTTCAAAAGACTTAAGGATATTAATACTAAGGATATTTTTTACTATCCGCGGATGCGGTTGCGGATATCCGCGGATGCGGATATTGGAAAAATGATGCGAATATCCGCAGTTGCGGATGCGGATATCCGATCCACCTCAATATATATATATATATATATATATATATATATATATATATATATATATATATATATATATATATATATATATATATATATATATATATATATATATATATATATATATTATGTGATGGCATCCGCATCCGCATTTTCCAAAATTAACGCATCCGCATCCGCACTTTCGAAAATTCAACACATCCGCATCCGCACTTCTCCAAAATTCGACATCCGCATCCGCAAATTAGAAAATGACATCCGATCCATCACTAATATATATATATATATATATATATATATATATATATATATATATATATATATATATATATATATATATATATATATATATATATATATATATATATATATATATATATATATATATATATATATATATATATATATATATATATATATATATATATATATATATATATATATATATATATATATACATACGAGACGTAAGTATAAAGTCTGCCATAAGGGGATTCGAACCCTAACCCTTAAGCTGGTAAGACAGAGTGTTGCCTCTGCTACACGACATTACAGAAAGGAAATCATAGAGAGAAAACTCATGAAGAACGGTCGTGCAGGGTAACTCAAAGGTCCTCCCTCGACTGCTCTCGGACGCAGGGCAATAAGTCAGTTACTAATACTGTAAGAGTTTTAGCAGACTTGACGCTTTATGTACATAAAATAGTCTGTGAGTGAAAAGGGATAGTATTTGACCTATTGATGATCTATTAAAGAATAAACAATTGACGTCTACAAAGTTATGTAACCCAAAAGAAAATTGGAGAAAAGGATGTATTCCTTAAGAGTAAATATAAAAATCGCAGCTTTGTTGCAGACTCAATTGAAAGTTTTCTATACATCCTTGACGTTTTATGTACATAAAATAGTCTGTGAGTGAAAAGGGATAGTATTTTTTGACCTATTGATGAACTATTAAAGAATGAACAATTGACATCTACAAAAATTATGTAACAAGCCAAAAGAAAATTTGAGAAAAGGATGTATTCCTTAAGAGTAAATAAAAAAATCGCAGCTTTGTTGCAGACTCAATTTTTTTTTTTTTTTTTTTTTTACAGAAACCGCCACTCACAGGCATAACCCTTTTCAAGGAGGGGGCACACACAAAATAAAAAAACAAACATTCAAACACTGACCTAACGCACATCCCTCAGGTGGGCACAGACGGAAGCCTTGAAGAGAGGAAGATTAAATACAGGAGGAAAAATTGATGATGGTAGAGAGTTCCACAGAACAGAGGTGGCTGGAAAGAAGGAGGCACCACAACGGGCCAGCCTGGGGTTTCCTACATCCACACAAAACTGGTGCGAAAGCAGGGCACCCCTTGTGCAACGAGGACGACGCAACGGTGGAGGAATGCGAGAGGCCAATTCCCTCGAGCACCTTCCATTGTAGTACCTATAGAAAAGGGATAGCGTGCCAACGTCACGTCGCAGAGATAGTGGGTCAAGAGAGTTAGAAAGTAGGGGACAGTTTATTAATCTCTTAGCTTTAGACTCAACCCTATCCAGAAGAAAGGAGGAGCCGGAGCCCCCCAAATGTGAGAACAGTACTCCATACAAGGGCGAATAAGACCCTTATATATTTGGAGTAACTGTTCAGAAGGAAAAAATTCTCGCAACCTGAACAGAATTCCCAGCTTTTTAGAGGCCGTTTTAGCAACCATTGTGATATGAGGTTTCCAAAACAGTTTATTGTTTATGTTAAGACCAAGAATGTTAATGTTTTTTACAGGTGAGACGGGAGAGCCATCGAAGAAGATAGGAAAGTTAGGAGGTGTTTTTGAGAGGGAGATGTGAAGAAGTTGAGTTTTTAAAGAGTTGAATTTCACAAGGTTGCTATGTCCCCACCGGGAAATCCCATCCAGATCGGCAAGAATAGAATTGGAAAGTTGAAGACGAGAAGCAACTCTAGAGGCAAAAGAGGGAGCAGATTTGAAATGAGTAGAAGAATGTAGAGTTGAGTCATCAGCATAAGAGTGAACAGAGTTAGAAGTGCAGTTGAGAAGATCGTTAATGAAAAGTAAGAATAAGGTTGGAGATAAAACAGATCCCTGAGGAACACCACAGTTGACAGAAAAAGAGGAAAAGGTCGCTCCATCTACAAGTGCCGAAATGGAACGATCTGAGAGAAAACTAGACAAAAGTAAGCAAAGGGAAGGAGGAAACCCAAAGGAAGGGAGCTTGGAGAGCAGCGACGCATGCCATACCCGGTCAAAAGCCTTGGATATGTCAAGCGCCACCACACAAGACTCCCCGAAGTCCCTAAGGGCAGAAGACCATAGATCAGTAAGATAGGAAGAGTAGTATGTCACCAGTTGACCTCGAGCGTCGAAAGCCATACTGGTGATCAGAGAGAAAGAGAATGAGACTCCAAATGATCCAGGAAATGAGAGTTGAGGAGAGTTTCAAAAATTTTAGACAGAACACAAGTGAGAGCTATAGGTCGATAGTTAGAAGGATCAGAGCGGCTACCCTTTTTCGGGATCGGTTGAACAAATGCACGCTTCCAGCAATGAGGAAAAGTATTAGTATTAAGGCATAGAGAGTAGAGTTGAACGAGGACAGGCGCTAACTCGGAAGCACACTCCCTCAGAACACGAGGGGGAATGCCATCCGGGCCACTGGCCTTCCTGACGTTCATAGATTTCAGGATCACCATGCACCTGATCATGTGTAATTACAGGCAGGGACATGGGAGAAGGAGTAGGAGGAGGGATGCCAGAATCGAGCAGGGTGGAATTAGATGAGAAAAGGAGGCCGAAGAGATTAGCCTTTTCAGAGGGAGTATTTGTAATAGATCCATCAGAGTGAATAAGAGGAGGAAAGGCAGATTTACAGAAGTTATTAGAGATATTTTTGACAAGAGGCCAGAAATTTTTATCAGTAGGAGAGCCATGAAGGTCAGCGCACTTCCTTTTTATGAAAGCACGCTTAGACCGTCGAAGAACATCCCTGCAACGATTCCGAGCTGAATGAAAATTAGCAAGAGTGATAGGAGAAGGAGAGTTTTTCCATGCACGATAAGCATTGTCTCTCTCCCGAAGGACAAGAGAACAGTTGCCATTGAACCATGGATTTTGAGGAGAAAAAGATTTTGTTGTAGATGGAATGAATCTGCCCATCCCGTCAAGGATCACTGCCCCTACCTTTTCAGCAGAGACAGAAGCATCCCCAGAGATAAAGCAAGATTTACTCCAATGATAGGTAGCAAAGAAGCGGCGCATTGCCCCCCAATTAGCCCGATTAAAGTGCCAGAAAGTACGTTTAGGGCATGGTGGAGCTGTTGGAGAGAAAGCATTATAACTAAGAGCTATAAGATTATGGTCAGAGTTACCAATAGGAGGGATAAATGGTGTATTTATAACTAGAAGGAGTAGTGGTGAAGCATAAATCAAGTGTATTCAAGAATTGGTTAGGACGATCTGGAATGTGTGTGTGTTCCCTAATCAACTGCTCCAGATCGTTGAGAATGCTGAATGATTTGGCCTCCCACCCACCTGTATCAGTATGAGAGGAGCCCAACCATTCAGTGTGATGTACGTTGAAATTCCCTAAATAGAGGACTTCAGCATTTGGATGAGAAGTAACAGTTTCGTGAGAATTAGTAAGATATTGGAAAAGAACTGGAAAATCTGTTCCATTAGGGGAGCAGTAGCAGAAACACAAGATAATTGTAGTAGTAGGAAGACAGATTTTAAGCCATAAAACGTCGAAATTAGGAGATTCTAGATTTACGAGACGTGTCACAGGAGTGTTAATGTTAATATAGGCACAGACTCCACCATTTAGTCGGAAATTGTGAAAAAAGTTGTAGTTTGAGACATTAAGATTGCTAGAGAAAGAATCCCTGTCCAACTGGGTCTCAGACAGAAACACTCAATTGAAAGTAATACTCCAGAGGCGCATTGAAAAAAAAAAAAAAACAAGAGGAGGTAAATAGAAAGAAGTAAAGTCGGGAGTGAAATTTTTTGCAGAATGCCAGAAAGATTATTGCATTTTCTACAGAAAAAGAGTTTTTGTTGTTACTTAAATTAGTATAATTCCGGAATTAAATAAACGACATATGAGAACCTAGACTTTGAAGATGATTGTAATTTATGATGACAACTTCTTTGCTACGAATAGCACGAGAGCAAGCAGAAAAATCATTGTGAGTTTTAGTTAAAAGAAAAGAGAAAGGGGATGTACGCCTCCATGCCAAAAAGATTAACCTTGTTTTGCAGTCTGATCACTCTGAGGATGCCTTCCGAAATGTAATTTCTTCTTTGGTTTCACAGGAAATCAAAGAAGTACGACTGCAAATAGAGAGGTGATCAGAGGAACATATTGTTGGAAAGACTTCAAAATTAAAAGAAGGATTAAAAGTTAAGAACATGTCAAGAATGTTGGATTCATCTTAAAGTCGAAAAACGGATAAGAAGCAGTACCTCCTGCTAAAAGTTGTTCTAGATGGAAAAATGAAAGGTATATTCACTCTATTTCTTGAGAACTATACGAAAGCCTTTGGTGGTAGTGAACAGTGAAATCACCCAAAATTATGATTTCATAGATAGGAGAAAATGAAACGATATACTCTATTTTGGATCAAAGAATTTAGGACAGTTAGTAGCGTTAGGATATAAATAAACAACAAATAAATTTAGCTATGGATCTTAAAGAAAACCTATCTACAAGGTGGACAATTCGGAAGACTTCAGAGTAAAAGCACTAAAATAAGCAGTATCGTTAAGTATATATGCACGGCATACGCCTTTCACTGAAACTTCAGGGTAGAGAGAATATAGTAGGGTTTCTTGTAAAAGCACTCAAAAACCGGAGTTTCAGTCAAGAGGAAGAGAGATGGTTTTCTACAAAGTGAAAATTAAAATGAAGATGGAAAATGTTGCAAAAATTAATGGAAATAGAAGACCGTGAGACTATGCACGAGAATAAGCCAGCTCGAAGTCCTTACGGCACCAATCCCAAGTGATGATTTGGAGGTAGGAAGTAGTATATGAGGCTCAATTCTTGTATGCCACCTCCAAGTATTTCTGAGACATTTTGTCATTTCACCATTCTTAAATTTGTTAAAGGAAAAATTTTTCAGCCTGTAACTTATACATGGAAAAAGTGGGGGGCTATTAGTAGAGATGTACCGATACTCTATTTGTTTAAGGGGTCGATACCGATACCGATACTTTAATTATAAGAAATACACAGTAATAAGATAGAACATTTGTGTACTGCCAGGCAACTGAGGATTGCATTCCCTGTACAACCAATACTTAGTCATGTATTTCATGGTTGTGCCCAAGTATATTTTATAAATTAAAATATTATCTGTTAGGAATAATAAATGTTTAGAACAGGGATGGAGAGTCGGAGTCGGTAAATTAAGCGACTCCTACCGACTCCCTTCCCTACTCACCTAGTTTGTACCAACTTTTTAATTTTTAAGACTTTTTTTTTTTTTAAAAATTATAAAATTTTTTTTTTTTTTTTTTTTTTTTTTTTTTTTTTTTTTTTATTTTATATATTATATATAATATATATATATATATATATATATATATATATATATATATATATATATATATATATATATATATATATATATATATATATATATATATATATATATATATATATAGAGAGATCTATCCTGGTCGATTGTGGCCGACGTTTCAAGATACACGGTGTTTGAAAGTATGCAAGTCAAAGGAAGTTGGGAAAACAGATAAAGGGAGTGTGTTCCAGACTTTACCAGTAGCGTATATGTAAGATTGAGCATAGAGGTTAAGTCTGGGTTCGGAGAGTTGGACAAAGAAAGGATGAGACTGTATAGAAAGGCGTGTCGCACGAGCTCTTTTCAATGGTGGAGGTATGCGACGAGAGAGTTCAGAAGAGCAGTGTTCGTTGTAATAGCGATAGTAAAGAGAGAGTGACGCAATAATTCGACAGGCAGAAAGAGATTGAAGAGAGTTAGTAAGAGCAGGAGAGTTGATAAGACGAAATGCCCTAGACTCCACCTTCTCTAGGAGAGCTGTATGTGTGGAACCACCCCAGATGTGCGAAGCATACTCCATACAGGGGCGAACTACACCCCTATACAGAGCAAGCAACTGGGGTGGCGTGAAGTAATTCTGAAGGCGCTTCAGAACACCCAACCTCTTAAAAGCTTGTTTAGAAAGAGAAGTAATGTGATCTTTCCAAGAAAGATCACGATATAAAGAAACAACAAAAATATTAAGAACAGATGAAGGCTTGAGTTGTGCGTTTTCGAAGAAGATATCATAGTTGTGTGGAAGACTGTGTCGAGTGGAGAGATGAAGGAATTGGGTTTTTGAGGCATTGAAAACAACCATGTTCTCTCTGCCCCAATTAGAAATACGAGAAAGATCAGAGGTTAGTTGCTCCAAGGCTACCCTTCTCGAGTTTATCAACTGTTGTTGGGTGGGACGTTTTTCAAACTGGAAGGAATAATGAAGGGTGGTGTCATCAGCATAGGAATGGATAGGAGCTGAGGTAATAGAGAGAAGGTCATTAATGAAAAGTAGAAAAAGTGTTGGGGGATAGGAAAAAACCCTGAGGACCACCACTAATAATAGATTTAAAGGAAAAACGGTGGCCGTCTACAACATCGGCTATAGAACGACCGGAAAGGAAATTAGAGAGAAGATCAAAGAGAGAAGGATAGATACCTAAAGAGGGAAGTTTAGAAATCAAAGCTTTGTGCCAGACTCTATCGAAGGCTTTCGATATGTCTAGCACCACAGCAAAAGAACCACCGAAATGCCGAAGAACGGAGGACCAAGAGTCAGAGAGAAGGGAAAGAAGATCACCCGTAGAGCGTTTCTTACGAAAGCCATACTGGCGATCAGAGATAAGATTGTAGGAATTGAGATGTTTCCAAATCTTCCTGTTCAAGATAGATTCCAAAATTATAGAGAGAACGGAGGTCAAAGAAATAGGACGGTAGTTGGAGGGTTGAGAGGGGTCACCTCTCTTCGGCACAGGCTGAATGAGCGTACGTTTCCAGCAAGAAGGGAAGGTTGAAGTAGAGAGACAAAGACGAAATAGTTTACCGAGGCAGGGTGCAAGCTCGGAAGCACAAGTTTTGAGAACCACAGGAGGAATACCATCGGGACCGGTACGCCTTCTTAGTATTAATCTCAGAGAGAGCAGAAATGACATCTTTAGAAGAAATTCTAATTTTAGGCATGATTGAGTTAGAGGGGTTGAAGGAGGAGGAACAGCTCCGGAATCGTCTAAGGTTGAATTAGAGGCAAAAGTTTAAGCAAAGAGTTCAGCTTTAGAAGGTAAAACAGCAGTTGTGCCGTCGGAAGATATTGAAGGAGGGAAAGAGGAAGAAGCAAAGTTAGAGTTGACATTTTTTGCAAAATGCCAGAAAGAACGTGAAGAAGAGGAACCAGAAAGATTATTGCATTTTCCACCGGGGAATGAGTTTTTAGTGTTTCGAAGGATAGATTCATTCCGGAATGAAATATAAGTAGCGGGAGTTTCTGGAGTTTGAAGACGACGGTAATCCCTGAAGGCAACATCCCTACGGCAGATAGCGTGAGAACAAGAAGAGTTAAACCAAGGTTTGTTAGGTTTAGTAGAAGGGAAAGAATATGGAATGTACGCCTCCATGCCCGAGAGAATCACCTCGGTAATGTGTTCTGCACACTCCGATGGAGCCCTCCCACGGAAGCAATAATCATTCCACGTGAAATCGAAGAAGTACGACCGCAAGTCCGACCAGCTTGCGGCACCGAAGTGCCACAAACGTTTCCTTGCAATATAGGGGGGTCTTTCCTGCGGAAGACTTGAAGAGAAAGAAGAGGATACAGATATAAGGTGATCGGAGGAACCCAGAGGAGGAAAGAGCTTAACAGTATAAGGACAAGGATTAGAGTTAGGAAAAGGTCTAGAATGTTGGGTTCATCTCCAAGACGATCAGGGATACGAGTAGGGAGCTGCACCAACTGCTCAAGGTCGTTTTGGATAGCGAAATGGAAGCCACGTTCACCAGCTGTATCATGAGAACTAGATGAAAGCCATTGGCGGTGGTGAACATTGAAATCACCTAATATGATGATTTCAGAGAAAGGAGAAGAAGAGAGACTGTGCTCTATTTTGGAGTTTAAATAGTCGAATAATTTAGGATAGTCAGTAGAATTAGGGGATAAATAAACTGAACAAATGAATTTAGTCGTAGAATGCAAGAGAGCCTAAGCCATAAGGTTGAAAATTCGGAAGATTCCAAATTAGAGACACGAGAACAAACGACATCGTTACACACGTATGCATAACATCCGACTTTGGCTGAAAATTGAGGATAGAGACAGTATTAGGAAACAGAATAGGGTTTGCTATCAGAACGCTCAAACATCTGAGTTTCGACTAAAAATAAGAGTTGAGGTCTAGAAGAAGAGAGGTGATGTTCAACAAAGTGGAAATTAGAGTGCAGACCGCGAAAGTTGTAGAAATTAATGAAAAAAATAGACCTTGCATCAGGACAAGCCGGCAGCTGTGTCTTTGTGGCACCAACCCCATCACCGGAGGCCACCAACTCCCAAGTGGTGATGGGGAAGGGGTGGATGAGGGGCTATATTTGGAAGCCGCCCCCCGGGGCTTCTCCGATGCTACTTTTGTTGAGGCCATCATTTAGTTTTTTTTTTAATTTTCTTTAAAAGGTGTCTGTATTAATGTTTTGTGTGTGCGAAGGAGAGTTTACTCCGATTTAGAAGAAGGTGAGCGCGAAATATATATATATATATATATATATATAATATATATATATATATATATATATATATATATATATATATATATATATATATATATATATATATATATATTATATATATATATATATATATATATATATATATATATACATACTAGGATGACGAATTATGGGCTAGCTTAAAGAATTCCTTATTAGAACTTTTATATATCGACTCTAGATTTATTTTTTAATCTAAAAGTTTCTCATAATTCTTCACCCAAAAAGTAAGGAGTATCGGAGTATCGGCCAAGTATCAGCCATATTAACCAATACCCATACCCCAAAAAATGGCCGATACTGCCGATACCGATACTATCGGTACATCCCTAGCTATTAGTACCCACCGAACATATCCACCAAGCACTCTGGAGTATGATCGAGAGTACACTAGAGATACCCTTTGTATAAGTGAAGAACGAACCATTAGAAACGAAATAAAGAGGAATGTTCCAGCCCAACCTGGTACTGAGAATTTTTGAATGGCTTCAGACGGCGCCTACGTCCTTCCCCAATAATACACAATACTTGCTGAAAAGGACAGGAAAAAAAGTTGTAAAGTAAATTCACTCACAGGACTTGGATAATTTAGGAAATTCAGTTCCAAAAAAATTGTCTGAATCTGTACCCTGTGAATAAAAAGAAAACTTTTTTACAGTGATGGTTTTTTGTAACATGATATTTTATTATGAATACATTTTCGCTTAATTCCTACTAATCTTAAAGTGATTTAATGGTGAAGTTTTCCTAACATAATTGTATTTCGTTTGCAATTCTCTCAGATTTGCAGTTTCTTTTTTTTATTTGTATCTTTGTTTCAAAATTTTGTATTGATGTTTATAAAAGATGACGGATATTGATTGTAAGTTGTATCTTACCCTTGGTGAATGAATTCTAAATTATATCTGAACCATTTAGTGGATGAATATTAGTTCAGTGATGTAGCTCTTCTGTAGTACTTACAAATTACTAACATTTTTCTTATTTCTTTTTATATTTTTTTATTAGCCTATGCTCGTCATGATGGATCAGTAGAATGTTGTGATCATACAAACGGTGAAAGCAAACTATGTTTTGAATTGCAAAATGAAGAAACTTCAGACGTTGGAGAAACGCCAATGCACCCTTTTTCTTGCTTGCCTGTTCGAATAGCACTAGAAGGAAGGTAATTTTTATTTTTTAAGTAAATTTTCTTGAGCATACAAAACAGACTTTCATATTTGTTCTTAAGATTTGTCATTATTTAAGAAGAAGACTTAAACTCCGTTCGACCAATGCAGTTGATTCACACTTGGTAAGTGGATTTTTATGCAAGTGGAGAGTCAGAGTAGAGACTTACTTTTTTTTTTTTTTTTTTTTTTTTTTTTTTTTTTTTTTTTTTTTTTTGAGGAGTCTTAGCAAATTATTTGTTTCAACTCCTTTTTTTTTTTTTTTTTTTTTTGCAATTCTATATTCCGTGAAAGTTGCAAAAATCCCTCCTTCCATAGGGAATTTAGAAACAAGGCACGAATTACACGTTCCAAACATCCTGTGAATTCGAGCAGTCATTATGAATATGGTTATATGAGGGATACATTTGAATGCTTGTTTTGTACAAAAAGTACAGATTTCTTTACCTGTTTTAAAACAGTAAAAGCAAAAACTTTTTACTTTCACACTACTGTATGTTGGTTTATTCAGGAATAGATATGACAAATGCTTGTGCAATGGTGCCAGTTTTTTATATATATTATATATATATATATATATATATATATATATATATATATATATATATATATATATATATATATATATATATATATATATATATATATATATATATATATATATATATATATATATATATTAGGGTGGTCCTTATTTTTTAACTTTTATTTTTTTTTAGATCTCACCCGTTAGAATTTTTATAACAGATGTAAAAGTAGCTCATGCGAAGTTTCAATTCATTTGGATGCAGTTATCACGTGCCCCAAAGGGTGCCAATATTGCCCTTAATATAAAATCCATGTTTATGCAATTTTACTTATAATACTTGATATTATAAAGAAAACAAGAAGTAAAAAAATAATAGTTTAAAGTTTTAATTTAAAATTATTAAATATCATCTGGCAACCGTAGCTCTCGTTAGATGGCGCTGTGAAATCGTCTACACTCTTTAGCCTACATAGTAGTCGTACATTCATGAAACGTCAGTTTTGTGTTGGTGCTTGTTGAAAATTGTCGCTTTTTGTGTCGCTGCTTCATTGGTATGGCTCTCTCATGTACACTTCGTAGTAATATATACCTAATTGGAACTGAAGCTAATCAGATATTAGGTTGCAAACTTCCTTCGAATAAGCAGGTACTTTAAGTTTTATTTTATAATATGAGATGTGTAAAGTTAAATTTACACGAAAGTTCCAGACTTGTAATTTCTGAAGTATTAGTTTTTTGGCAAAAAGCAGGAATACCATATAGAGAAACGCAGCATTGCATATGTAAACTGGAAGCATTATATAAAGAATGGAGGAATCTTCAGAAACATTGTAAAAGAAAGACACTGAAACAGGAACAAAACGAGCGCAATTTTAAAGACAAATTGGAAAATCTGTTCGACATAGCACATGCCAATGCCTTGGACCTTATTAAAATAGAGGAGGACAAACAATTTCTTCTGTGTCAG